>JAJEJH010000326.1:0-271179 GCA_026122585.1 Anacardium occidentale | reverse complement strand
AATTTTTTAAATTTTAATTTTTTAAAAAAAAATTTTTCAATTTTTTTAAAATTTTTTTAAAATTTTATATTTATATAAAATTTATTTTATTATTTTATAAAATTTTAATCATAAAATAACAAAATTACCCTGAAATGTTATTGTTTACCATTATTTTTAATATTGAATTTAATTAAAGGGTGAGAGATTGAATTTTTGAAAATTTGGCCCCCGCCTTAGACTATGGTTGGGAATATGTCCTTTGGCATAAAAATATTGCTACCTTCGTCGTTTTAGTTGCGTGTCGCCGTTTCACGCCTGCAGCAAAAATTAAATAACCTGTTTGGATTGTGTTTACTATATGCATCATGCGGTAAGATTTGACCTAAACTCTTTTGGTCATTTGCCCAAGCAAGCCTGAACTCAAGTTTGGGAGTCGATTTTAGGCTTAGATTTAAATTAATCTGGTTTAGACGTAAAAATTAATTAAATTTGAATTCATCTAACTCAGATTCTAGTTTAATTCAAATCTAATTAGCTTAAAAACTAATTAATCTATTTTAATAAATACATATTTTTTAATGATTTTTATTAACAATAGCAACAGTCTATTTTTTTATTCTTTTCTTTAATAATTACTCTTTTTCTTTGTTTTGGAAGACTCTTATTATTCCTCTTTGTCCACCTGTGGAGATTACACAAACCCAAATTAAACTTTTTTAAATTTTTTATTATGTTTGGTTACTACGTAAATTCATTCCTAATCATCATTGTCAGTCGATAAATAATACTAGTAATACGACGACGTAGTTGTGTCTTCAAGTGTGTTACAGGAAAATGGGAAATAGTAGATGAGAATTTTTACAAATAAAAAAATTTAAATGGAGGAATAAAAGAGCACGAGGAGGGATGACGTGGTTGAAGTTCAGAGTTTGCGATTCGGCAGATTAACTGTCCATGTGTTGAACGGCCGTCGTTTTCTTTAGACATGATTACGGCGTGTATTTTTCCACATGTCACCGGCGTTGGACGGCGCCACTCCCTCGTGGACGCAACATCTTTCCGTAAACTCTATTTAAATAAATGTTACAGGTACAGCAGAGGCTGCAGAGTTCGTGGTAGGGTCGTGCTTACCTGCGGATAGAGACAGAAGGACTTATCAGGTCCGTACACCATATATCCATCAAAAGAAATAGCTTTCAGCACTCGCATTGTAAGCCGTAAATCATGAGATGAACTAATCTTGTGATTTACCTCCCTGATATGCGCGTGAAGGTGTGAAATTCACGTGGGACGGCGTGCGGTGCATTAACTTTTTCTGTTCAAATTGAGAAAATAAAACTTTTAGTCCTTTTGGGTAAAAGCACAATAAAGCCCAAATGGTTGCTTCTTATTTTCGCTAAGCAAATTTAAAACTTTTCCCGCCGAAAGAGGGGAAAATATAACGTCGTTTTCATATCTTTGACTAGACCAATAGAATGTGACACCTCCCAACTATTTGATTGAAATCAATGGCCACAATTTCTGTCATTGAGATTTCCCACAGCTAATATGAGTGGGTCGAGCCGAGGATTTTGTAGACCCCGCCAAAAAAACCAAAAAAAAAAAAGAATTGTTAGGAAGGGTAATTTGAGAATTTACTAAGAAAACTTATCCCAGTTTAGGCCCATACGTCTGAATTCCATTTGCTCACGTGAAAACAAAAAAGACGAAGATGTACTAAGGTGGGCGGCGCATGCAATTGGAACATTTGAAACCCTATCATGGGCTTATTGGTTAGTATTGATTTCAAGTAAATAAATAAATAAATATGTACCCATTTTGAGAAACATTACCATTTGGACAAAAATTTTGTCTCTCTTTCCCTTTGATCTGCAAACATTCTTTATACTTCAGTTAAGAAAAGGGAATATGAACACTCTCTGCAAGCCAGCAAAGAGTGGCTCACCGTTGTTTCTGAATCACCCTGGATTCAGATCGAGCACCCTCAGACTCGAAAACGTATTAACTCTTATTTTAAATCGGTTCGGTGAAGAGACTAACAGGACAAGTAAAACTGCAATTCAGGTATTATTTGTTGCCATTTTTTTAAAATAATGTGGTGGTGGGTTTGATCGGGCACGTATAATTGCAGAACTGTTACGAAGCAGTCTTGTAATTTATTGGAAATTATTTTAAAATAAATTTAGGGTTTGGGTTGGCATGCGGTCGGATCATGCATGCCTGATGATCATCCTTAAATATGGCATTTTGATCCAGAGTGGTGGTGGACCCAAATACTGCTTGCTCCTTGGTCGACCAAACAATCTAGTGGACCCTTCATTGCTCTCTTCCTCTCTCAATTTCCTGCACAAAACATCCTCCTTACCGTCTCTTTTATTATTATTAAATAATTGTTCTTCTCATTTGCTTCCCATCTTGCCATGTTTCTCGTTAAAGTAAATATTAGATGCGTTTTAATGGCAGATTTAAATCCAGATGTTTCAACTAGAATCCAATTTATTGGATTCAATCCCAAATCAATTTAGTTTGATTATTAAAACGATATTTAGGCATAGCTAGAACTGGGTTTCAAAATAATGCATGAATCTTGCATTTTACATGTTTAGTTTGATACTAAGAGTTAAAGGATAAACAGATTTGAAAAAGAAAAACCGAAGGTCTTATTATGTATGAGATCTTGGTAACGTGACACTGGCAATAATGTGACAAGCATGTTGTAGTGTTTAGTTTTATAATTGACGCCGTGAGTCATGGGGATGATCAGCTGGAAGTTCTGAGTGGAGTCCAGATGGTGAGTGGGTCTTAACTTAATATTCTTCGTACTTCTATTTCAACTTCAATGTCACAGTAACATTATATGCATTGTTAATGGATTAATGTGTTATCCTAAACAAGGATCAACTCAAAATGAATAGGTTCGATTTTGAAAATCGATTTAACTTAGTATAATTAGACTAAAAATTGTTTAAATTAAACTCGAATTGAAAAAAATAAGTGATTTCAGATAGAACTGTTAATTGAAATCAAATAAGTCCAAGACCTAATTGTTCGGCATAAAATATATAGTTTCAGTTTGAATAAAATTCAAGTTTTAGAAGGACTTCGAACAAAAAATTTGTCTATTCAATTGTCGAGCTTGAATTTGAGCAAAAATTATTTAAGCCCAAGCTCGGATAGACTTGAAAATTTGTTGTGGGTAAGGGTGTATTTGTCATCTTTTTAAAATTGTTAAAAAATTATGTAAATTTTTTTTAAAGTTTTTCAAATCATGAAATAGGCCCGAAAAAATTTAATAAATCAAATTTAAATAAAAAATCTTAGGGCTAAAGTTGGAACCCAAATTTTTATAGGGCGGGCTTAAAGAAGCTAAACCCAATTAGGTAGGCACGACCGACAACTGTAATTTCTGAAATAAAGTTAAACTCAAAGTGAAAGAAGTTTAACTCAATTTAGGTCACAAATCCAATGAATGACTCAATTTAGTTTTATTATTAATTCACAGATCAATTTAAGTTGTGTCAAACATTTATTCAAATAATATTGTTTTATCAATTATTTGTAAACTTACGCTACAAATTCAACTAACAAATTTGAGTCATAATTGGAGTTAAGCTTCAAACTTTAAACTTAAAATTCGAATTAAACTCAAATCGTTCTTAACTTTGATTCAATAAATTCAAACTATCCTATTTTTTATTCAAATTAAAGTTGAATCAAAGTAATATTCAATTTCAATTTGGTTTATATTTACCTCTACTTTTACAATTTAATGTTATTTTATCTTTAATTTAAAATCACACTATTATATATTAATATATTGATATATATATATATTCTTTAATGATATTCATTATTCATATATGAAATGTGACTGAAATCTATAAACCTCGTTATTTAAGATTTCTTTGAGTGACCATTAAGCTTGCTTGCACTTCGTAGATTATGGTTTTTTTTTTTTTCAGATATTTTGGTTTTTTACCATGTATTTTTTCAATCGCCAAAAAATTAAAATTTTAATTACATACAAAATTAGTAGTTTAATCAGTGCCTGTGTTTTTCAAGCTATGTTTTAAATATGGGATCGAACTAATCGATCAAAGTATCAATATTATAAGGATATATACTATTATTAATAAGGTTAAACCTAGATCGAATTGATTTAAATTAAAATCTAATTCAATTTGAATTTATTTAGGTTGAGTTCAAACAAAAATATTGATTTGTTTTTTAAACTAAGTTAAAATTAAGTTATAAATTCGATTTGATATGACTCGTGAGCGTAATAGATGTCTCTAATCGATTCAAAGTCAATTCATCATTAGTTCAAATAATTATTAAAATAATATCATTTTTTTAGTAAATTATAAATTTAGATGAAATTTTGAATTTTATACTTAAAGATCAAACTAAATTTAAATTATTTTTAATTTTAATTTGATAAACTCAAATGCTGTTAATAAATATTTGGATTTTATTTAATTTATTTTAATTATGTACAACTGTCATCCTAACCCAATCTAAACCGAATTGTTAACCAGATGACGACCCTATCCGGAATTAAAAAGGGTAGGCCCCAAACCTCACATGCTTAGATCCTAACAAAATTTACCAAGAGAATAAGCAGCCAAACTGTCACATGAAATTCGATTTTAGGAAGACTGACAGATCCAGTTGTCTTCACTTATGAAGATGAAGACGATTTAATCACAACCGTTAAAAGCACAACTTGATCGAATCATAATGTCTGCATGGTGGATTTCAATCAAGCGGAAATCATCACAATAATTGTGGCTATTGGGAGGCAAAAAGAAAAAGAGAAAGAAAAAGAAAAGCGTGGCGGTTGGTTGAGTCAAACCCAAGCGAAAGCACCATAAAATCTTGCGTATGTCAAAAGCTTTCTGCGGTTTTAAGTTTTCAATGCTCATCATCTTCGGTGTGGTAGGAACTCTGCACATTGTCATTGCCCCCACTTGCACAGGGTTTCCTCATTGTTAAAATTGAAATATATTTTCATAAATATACATTATTTTAAATATTTGAATGGATTAATATACAAATAATTATTGTTTTTAATTAATAATAGTAATAGAATTTTATAATATTAATAAAATCAAAATTAAGATTATCATTATAATATTTTAATATTAAAAAATAAGATAATCATATTATTTTTTTATATTATTGGTAAATCAATTAAATAAAAAAATAGATAACTAAATCACTCTCCTGATACTTCATACCAAACACATTTATTTATATATATATAGTCTTGACTTAGCTTAAATCTAAGCTTTACTTGTATTGCATTATGTTACCAAAACTTATAGCTCAATTAGGTCTAAACTTGAGCGCTAACTTGTTTGAGCTAATGTGCAGTGCAACCGCAAGTGAAAGGGGGATTCGATATAAGCCAATTTAGTTTAAACTTATCTGAGGTAAGATGAATTTTAATATTGTGTTGGGTGTAGATTTGAATTAAATTCATAATATCAAATTTGAGTTTAAACTTGTTTTTGTTTAAGTTGGTATATAATATCACTAAAAAATTATTAACGAGATAAAAAATATTTTTAAATGATGAATAATATTATTAATAAGATAAAAAATTGTTAGTAAAATGATAAACAAATTAATTTTAAACTAAATTTATTGAATAATATATATTTTTAATTAAAAATTATTCATAAAATAAAATATGATATTAATAGAATGAACCACGTTATTAAAAGAATAAAAGAAACTAAAATTGAACTGAAATAGTAAACTAAAATTCCCATTCGTGATAAGATCACTAAAATTAAGGGATCCACGTCTGAACAAAATATACACGTGGTTATTCTAATAGTCAACTGATCCCTCTTGTTCTGTCAGCGTTGGTCAAAAGTAGGCGAGCATCTTATCAGGCAATGCAATGGCTTATAAAATGAGCGGCTTGAGTGCAGGTAATGGCGGGTGTGGGAGAACAGCTGTAGAAGCTTAAAAACAGTAATACGTGTAATTATCAATGATTAATGATTAATGATTAATGAAAGAAAGAAAAGGCAGTTAGAAGCAGTATGGGAGAAGGAGGATATCGAGGAACATGTCACCTTGATTAGCGGGGAGGATCGATGAATGGGCTCTTGTGTTTTGTGCCTGTTGCTTTGTCGTTTATGTTTTAATGGTGTGACTGTCTGTGGAAGACTTTCGTAGATTCTTTTGGAAAAGTTTGACCATCTGTTCCCCGCTATTGTCAGCATCCAGCAGCTATCTCTAGAGCTGGACCAGATTGAGACCTGATTCCTTCAGAATTTATTTAAACAGTGCTAACTCGTTTTTTAACTCATTAAATTTAAATTGGAAATTGTTTGGTTTGCTTGGACGGTTTAAATCGATTTATAATTTGATTTGAATAATATTAAAATAATAATATTTTATTTATTATTTGATAAAATTATTTTATTTTATTTTATGAATTATTATTTTTATTTATTGATTTAAATTAAATTTTAAACTTTTAAAAATTCAAATTATTCTTACATTGGATTAGACAAATTTAAACCAAAAAGTATTCAATCTCAATTTAGTTTGCATCCAAATTTACCAATCTCTGTTACTCATAAAATGCAATTATCCTCACCAAATATGCCCCAAGTTTTATTCAATTCTAAACAAACTCTTTTACTAAATCTAAATGTTAAATTTTGTTAATGAAACAACCAGGTCAAATGGTTTGTCACCAAATCTCAGAACAATCATTAGATGCTACTAATTTATACAACAACATAAAGATAGCATAGAAGGGTAGAATATAACTTTGTTTCAAAGCTATTTATTATTCTGTTACTATCCAAGTGTTAAGTGGGTTCAAAGTTTACTGGGGCGGTCAATGCATATCACAGTTGACACAATTATAAATGGAGAATTCAACTGGGATTTTGACAGTAACTTTTGAAATTCATGTTCATCATGAGTGGTATTGAAATAATTAGATTTAATTCAAGTCAAATTGAATTAAACAAAAATCTTTTTGAGTTTCATTTTAATTTATAATATTTAGTTTGATCCGATATACATTCTTCGGGTAAACAATGTTTGAGAGATGGGTATTATCATTGAAATAATGAACAATATTATTTGAAGGTCAAATAAGTCAAATTCGAATTGAGTTACCAAGCCAAAGTGGTAACTTGAGTAGCAATAATAAGTCTGGTACTTGATAGAGTAAATTCAAACGGGTCTGTACCTGACCTGCTTCTGTAGGTGAGTTGCCATTGCTTGCCTGATTAGAGAAGCACATGCATGCTATTTCAAGCTATTGATGTCAAATGTAAAGAAAACTGAAATTATGAACTGGCAGATTGGATTGAGTGGGAAGATACAGAAAGAAACCTAAATTAAAATTTTGTTTTTGGGTTTAAGAAAACATGGGCCATCTGAAACCAAACCCTATAATTGATTCATGCGGCTCTTCTTGTTGCCTTCTTCTTGTTCGTGTTTTTAGACCTAAATGGGATGTTGACCCACTCAAAGACCTGTTTTGAGACCTTGCCGAACTGACAATCAATTAGACGGATGATGTCAACGACATCAAATAATTACATATATTATTTAATTAAATTAATTTAACACGAAAAATAAGTTCGGTTGAGTGGCGTGCTGTATTTTCTGCAATTATTGGGAATAGACATATACATATATTTTTTTCTTATATCCAATAATAAAATTAAAAAAATATATGCTTTGCATTTTCATCCAAGTCCTACCAATTATATAAATTTTCATTTTAATATATATTTTTGGGTCAGAAGTGAAAAATTATAAATTATTTAGAGTGTACTGATAGTTTCTTCAAATTGAGTCCTGAACTTTGACTTCACTGAAGTTATATTCCTATTTGGCTATCGTTAAGACTCAAGCTGTCCCAATTTAACTGAGGGTAATTCAATCAATTAAACTGCAAGCTGAACTAATCCAATAACTAATATTCCTTTAAAAATGGACTTGGACTCAAGTAACAACTATATTCTATTCAGATTGGTTGAAGTAGAAGATGGAGAAGTAGAAAAACCTTCTTTGAAAGTAGTTGTTGATTCGGATCAAGATCCAAATAGACAAAAATAAAAAATAAAAAATAAAAAGATTATAGATTTATTTTACTTTAAATATAAAAAAAAAAAAACCAAAAATGAGGATTACAGCAAAATAGAATATTGAAAGGCCGTGGCTCATCAACCTTCTGTGGGCTTGGTGGTTTATCTGCTGATAGGATCATTTTACTTGGTCCTGTGTTCGAGCCTGGAAGGTTGGTATATTTCCCATCCAAGGTTTGGAATTAGAATGACAAAGTCTCATTCAATATTCAAGAAAGGTATTTCAAAATACCTTCTTTTTTCTATTTATTTTACTCAAAATAATTGCATTTAATTTTGTAGTTCAATTTTTCCAATCGACATAAAATTCCTTCCCTAGTGAAAAAATGCATCCAAACTGAACTAACTACTACATTATAAGCAAACAGATTGATCCATAATCAGTTTTAAAACTATACTTCTCTGAAAAGAGGAAAAGATTGTTTAAAAATAATTATTGGTTAATTCAGATTAAAATTTAACTCACGTGTTTTTGTTTCAAAGGAGAGTTTTATACTATAGGTAATAGTAGATTAGTATGTGAATTCATGACTTTGTATTGATTTTATTTATGAGGTTTGTGTTTGAATTCTTGTGCTCAATAATTCCACAGGCAAGAACTATTTAATTGCTTATATTGGTTCTAATATTAATCAAAATGTTCCACTCAAGTAGATTGATGATATCAGTATGATATAATCAAATTTTAAAACATATTTATTGGATAAAGTTGATCAATAAATTTTTTAATACTACAATATTTGTGTCTCATTGTTGATCATTGGTTTCTGTTATTTCATACTTAATTTTAAAAAATAGATGATCACAATAGGTATTTTAGTTTACTCTCTTCAATAGGTATTTTGGTTTAATGACTAAAACGAGTTTGAATTTTGACCTAAACCAAATAGACCTCTGGTTTGTAATCATAAAAACTCGCTCTAATAAGCTATTCTTTAAAAAGTATTACTTGACAAAATTGTATCAAATAAGCCCTTAGTGATACAAAATTTGGACTTAATAACTATCCAAGCTTGCTTCTAAAAATGCCATTATTTTGTTTTATCCAATCGGTGTTATTTATTATAAAAGTAATCACCATTTTGACTATATCAATTATCATGTTGACCGTTTTTTAATAATTGATTGATGTTTGATTTGATTTAAATTAAATATTCTTACAATACAAATAATTAAAAATAATAAAATTACAGTGAGCAATGAAAAACTTTTAAGGTGGTTAAGTTATTTTTATTATAACTAAGGCTATTTATCCCATGAATAGATGATTATCTTGTAAATGCTCTCTTAAATACAAATAATTTTGATATTCAATAATGTTTGTTATGTTGCCAAATTATAGTGATAAAGGCAAACGAAAGTTTTCCAATATCAAACGGAGCCACCTCTCGAGTTCATTATAATTGAGTGAGGATAAGTTTAGCTTCATCTCAAATTGAAATTATTCCATATATGGAGTCTAAGCAATTGCGTGGAAACTTGATCCATAATTGCCCCTTAAGGGAAGCAAGGCCGCTAATCAGATTAAATTTTTACGTGGACGGTGGAGATGAATTTTCAAAATCACTTGCTATAAGAAGCACTCCATTTTATTGATCTCAAAACCAGAGCAAGATCGATTATCATATACTGAAGAAGAAGAAGAAGAAGAAGCGAGAAAGCGACAATGCCAGGCGATAAAAAGGTTGGGGTGGCCATCGACTTCTCAAAGAGTAGCAAGAATGCTCTCAATTGGGCTATTGAAAATTTGGCGGATAAGGGTGATACGTTGTATATCATTTACGTCAACACCCATGATCGTCTTGACGACGCTCATAATAAACTCTGGGCCGAATCTGGTTCCCGTATGTATATTTTCGTTCTTATAACAATTACAATACCTTATTTTCATGATCTGTGAACAGGGATTGTTCTGATGATTTGATGTTGTTGGATTTTGAAGCTCTTATTCCTTTGGCGGAGTTCAGAGAGCCCGAGATTATGAAGAAGTACGATGTTAAAACTGATATCGATGTGCTTGAGATGCTCGACACTGCTTCCAGACAGAAAGAGGTTGCTTTTTCTTTCATGGGAACAATTTATTATGACTTTTATTTACATTTTGGTAATATGGGATTGATAATCACCATTGGATTATTAAAATCTGACGATGATTATGGATCTGGTGCTTTTAAAAAACTGGGTAAGGCCCTTTTGTTTTGCTTGATATCAATCAAGTTCAATGTATAAGATGTTTTAATGTGTGGTTGTAGGTGAAACTTGTGACCAAGATTTACTGGGGAGACGCCAGAGAAAGGCTGCTTGAAGCTATTGAAAACCTGAAACTCGACTCAATTGTTATGGGAAGCCGAGGTCTTGGTACCGTTCAAAGGTATGGAATTTGTATCTCCCTTTTTTCAGTTTTCCGTGTTCTGAGCGCTGTTAACTGTCCGTTACCCTGGATGGAGTTTGAAAACGTTGGTTCTGGATAAGAAATAGGTGATCTTCCTGTCATAAAAGTGTAATCAAAATGTTTATGTTGGTGGGTTGATGAAACAGGATTCTTCTGGGGAGTGTTAGTAACTACGTGATGACACATGCACTTTGCCCTGTCACTGTCGTCAAAGGCTCAAAGGATCTCAGCTCCAGCAAGCACTGATGGCGCTTGCTTTGGTGTTTGATTTACATTAATCTGATTATCTGAGAAGCGCTGGAATTTCAGAATATGTTTTTGGGATTCCAGCTTTCATGTCTTGGACTTGTTCAAAGTTAATTTAGAACCAAATGGAAGAATATTTTCAGGAAAATGGATTATGTATTCGGCGGCTACATGACCTCCTAAATAAAATATAATGTTATTTATTATTGATTCGTTGATTTTATTACATTGATTTAGAAGTATAACCATTTCTGATGAACGTAAGACACAAGTAGTTTTGTATCTTTGTCATTGTGTCAATGCCTGCCTCCCACAGCGAACGAAATATGAGTCCTTACATGTGTCACATTGAATCCTCTATCCTTACGTGTTGGGAAAGGCATCAAGCGAAAAGAATATGGAAATCAGAATCAATCCCTATGTCCACGAATGACCAGATATTTATACAGAAATTTAAGCCGATAGAAATCCCTCATCAAATTTTGCTGATTCCCTTGACCCCTGTTACGAATTTTAACCCTCGACTCTCGGCCAACCTGAAATAATCTTGATTGCTGTTAGCCCTTCTATTATAGTCATGGGTTGACCATCACAATCCAACAGCTACAACGTGCAGTAACGTTATCTTTTCATATATGACACAACCTCCAGATAGAGAGCTGCAAAACGGGCACGAAGGACTCTTGTGAACAGGTCTCATCAATTTATTCAAGAGTTAATGCAGACTCCGCTAGTGGCTTTCCTTGGTGGACAATGATGGGAACTCTCCTGTGAAGAGGGTTGTATTGAAGAAGCAAAGGACTTTTGTCGGTAATATCGTCTTCTATGTATTCGTATTCGACGACGCCTTTCCGATTCAAAGCAATCTCTACTCTGAAACTGGATGGGCCTCCCCACATCCCAAACACCTTCACTTCCACCACGACTAAGAAGAGATTTTGAATTCTGTTCCTGAGCTTTTGCCTATTTATTCCTGATATCAGGCTTGTCACTTGGCAGCATCCTCACCCACCATGATTTTATTAGCGTTGCTCTGAAAATGTGTACAAACAAGATGTGTACGGAATCAGATGCAATTTTTAGGTACTTCAGCGAAAGGATTAATTGGATGTTCTTATTAATTCAGTGATATGAGATCACAGAATAAATATAAAGTAATACACAATGTGTATGCGTAGCGTCAGTCAGTCAAAATGAACACATAATGAGTTTGTAGTTTATTACATAAGGTATAATAAATTTATGATTTGTTACGACGTCTAAGGAGTCGTTATCCGATAATCGTTTTAGAAAAGTATACATCGATAAAAATAGACGATTTATAGATCATTCGCAGATGATTTAATTTTTTTCACTTGTTCAATGGGTTAAATTCAAATAGTCAGGTATGATAATGTGAAAGTATTAGACACCCATACTATATGGTTCAAAGACTGATCTCCACTATTGTGGTTTGTTCATTGGATACATTATCGAGTTTAATTAAGTTTTATTTTAATTATCATATGATATAGTACGTACAAAAATAAAACAAAAAATACAAAACAAAAATAAAAGTAGAAAAAATGAAGTAATAAAAAATTATATTCTCTTACACATACATCCTTATATATTTGATCTAATTCTAAACAAACTTAAAAATAAATAAATAAATAAATCTTACCAAACAAATTTATTAATTAATTTAATAATTACAAATATATAATGAAATAATATATAATATGCAATATAATATAACATATATTCAAAAAATTTAATATGTACACTATTAGGTATAACATATATATGCGATATAAACATTAAAAGATACATGCATTTAATATATAAAATATAATGTATATACAACATTACTAATAATATATATACAATATTATGTATATGATACATACATATATAAAGTATACATAAAGCATATGTAATATATAGTATATGATATGCAGAACACAAATATATATATATACATTGTGTGTGTATATATATATATATATATATATATATATATATATATATATATATATAAATTAAAAAAATCATATATATATATATACACATAATGTAAACTATGTACAGTATTAAATCTACATATGATATATACAGTACATATATAATACAATTAATACATATATATATATATATATATATCATACATATAATATATAGGGCACGTGTTATACAGTACATATATAAAATACATATAATATATGTACAGTGCATAATATATATACAATACATATGCTTTAACACATATAAAATATGCTTACAATATATTATATATACAGTACATATGTGAAATCTACATGTAGTTTATGACTTGGGCCAGGAATTGGGTTTCAGCTTATTTTGGATTTTGCTCATTTGTCTTCAATTTGATAATTTTTAAACTCTGAACCAACTTTCAAATATTTTATCATTAAAGATAATTAGGTTGAATTCAAAATAAAGTGTTTACGGGACGCCTATCAAAAGTTGTTTGAATAATAGTATACGGGACTTTCAGACAAACAAAAATCTTATATCTTTGTTACTGTGTCAATGCCTGCCTCCCACGGCGAATGAAATATGAGTCCTTACATGCGCTACATTGAATCCTCTTACCCTTACGTGTTGGGAAAGGCATCAAGCGAAAAGATTACGGAAATCATAATCAATGTCTTTGTCCACGAATAACCAGATATCTATACAGAATTTAAGTCGATAGACACCCCTCATCAAATTTTGGTGATTCCCTTGACCCCTGCTACGAACTATAACCCTGGACGCTCGGCCAACCTGAAATAACATTGATTGTTGTTAGCCGTCAGATTATAGTCAAGGGTTGACCACCACAATCCAACGGCTACAACATGCAGTAACATTATCTTTTCATGTATGACACAACCTCCAGATAGAAAGCCGCAAAACTGGCACAAAGGACTCTTGTGAACAGGTCTCATCAATTTTAACAAGAATTACGGCAGACTCCGCCAGTGGCTTTCCTTTGTGGACAATGACGGGAACTGTCCTGTGAACAGGGTTGTATTGAAGAAGCAAAGGAATCTTGTTAGTAATATCCTCTTCTATGTATTCGTATTCAACGATGCCTTTCAGATTCAAAGCAATCTCTACTCTGAAACTGGACGGCTCTCCCCACATCCCAAACACCTTCACTTCCGCCATGACTACGAAGAGGTTTTGAATTCTGTTCCGGAGCTTTTGCCTTTTTATTCCTGATATCAGGCTTGTCACTTAGCCGCACCCTCACCCACTATGATTTTATTAGCTTTGCTGTGAAAGTGTGCACGAACAAGAAGTGTACGGAACAGGTGCAATTGTTAGGCAATTCAGGCGAAAGGATTAATTGGACCTTCTTATTAATTCAGTGATATGAGATTATAGAATAAATATAAAGTAATACACAATGTGTATGCCTATCACAGGTTGTTTGAATAATAGCATACGTGACTTCCAGATAAACAATACGTTGCAGGTCTTGATACGTCAAAAAAGAGTTTTTAAGGCATATTAATTAGCAAATTAGTATTTATAAAGTCGACCAATCAGATTTGATTCTGACTTTTCCTCAAACTAATTTTCATTATTGAATCTTGAAAAGTCAATGGTGATGCAAGCAGTTACGAAATGTGAAGAGTTCTTCTTTTTTGCAAAGCTTGAGATGACATATTTTGTTCACATACATGGCATAATTTATCTCAAAATTTCTCCACCGCAAGAAGGTTACGTTCAGTCTAATAAAGAATTATTTTATAATTACTTGATTAGATCCACTTAAATGCTAATACAATGAATTTAAACATTTGAATAAAGTTATTGATCAAATTATCCTACTAAAATAACATGAATGAAAAATATAGATAAAATATGAATATGATCCATAAATAATTGGAGCCCAATAGCATAGATGCTAGTATTGAATGAGTAGATGGTGTTATCGTTAATATTTAAGAATATTGTTTTAATATTTATTTAACCGGATTGTTCATGAGTTGAATTGGTCTTTCCGTGTACAAAAACATTGCTTAGACATCATCGAATTGCAACCGAGATAACAAAAATAAAATTGAGCATCGCAAGCCAATGGACTCATGTTGGCATGATACATTATTATTATTATGGATAGTATTAAGATACGGTAATTATTAATATCTAACCATTCCATAGTTGTAAACTCGATCTTGGAAGAAGGCAATTAATTTGTCTCTTGGAGGCAGATTCTCCTTGATAACATCGCAATTAAGAAACTCGCCCTTCCATTTATGTAGTCTCGGAAACTTCTCTTCTGTAAAAATCTCCACTCCTGAAGCCTCCTGAATGCAACCAACCCAGAACCCTACGAAGCTACCAGCAATATCAACCATTCCGATCTTCTCTCCTCCAAAGAACTTCTTATCCTTCAGCTCGTTCTCAAGCGTTTTCAGGTGCTCATATGCTTCTTCCACGGCTTCCTTTCGATTCTTCTCGTGAATCCAGCAAGCTTTCCAGAGTGAACGCACGCACTACATACGTAATAATAAGAAACAAAATATATCAGTTTCTTCCTGTATATATATATAAACAATAACCTTGAATTACCTTTTCGTCGATAAACTTGACCCAGAAACGTGCCATGGCTCGCTCATATGGATCCAGGGGCAAGATGGGATTGCTTTTCCAGGTCTCATCAATGTATTCAAGAATAATGGCAGACTCGGCTATTGGCTTTCCATTGTGAACGAGCACGGGAACTAACTTGTTAACGGGGTTGTATTGGAGAAGCAAGGAGCTTTTGTTCCCAAGATCTTGTTCTATGTACTCGTATTGAACACCTTTCAGTTTCAAAGCAATCTCTATTCTGCGACTAAACGGACTTCCCCATGCTCCCAACAATTTCACTTCAACCATTTTTATGTATTTTTTTTTTCCTTCAATCAATCACTTCCTAATTTTGTTTATGGAGGCTGTGCCTATATATTGAGTTCTGATCACCTAACAAGCATGTTAGGTAGTATCAAGAACAACTTTCTCTTGTGACTGCTCTTACACTTACCAACCAAATTTGAGCTCCTGGTAATATATATTATTGTAAAGTGATCAACCAGATTGACCGAGTAAAATCACATGCTTCTGTCTTCTTATGAACTTCATATTCTTTCTTTTGACTTATGCTGCTCCCAGTGACATCAATAAAAGAATTCAATAAATTATGTGAAGAGATTCAAAGTCAATGGCGTGAGCTGTGAGGAACTTTTAATATTTATTTATTTATTTTTCTGGGTAGCTGGTTGAAATTATCGGATATGTACAAAGATTTTTCTTCGACGACAAAATTTAAGTTATAATAATAGTGATAAAGATCTAGTAAAAAATCCTAATGATTTATTCTAGCGGGCGTGTACATATGTATGTATCTAACCTGCCTCTACGAGCCTTTTCAAATATGATTATAAAAATTTATTTATATTTGAATTAAATTAAAAATAATATTTTATAATAATTGTAATATTTTTATTAAAAAGTAGATAGTTTTGTCACGGAGGAAAATAAAAAATCTTTTAAAAATACTAAACAAATTTATTATTAAATAGAAGACTTATTACGACTGTTGGATGGGAGATCTGTCCGCGTTTTTTGAAGTATGACAGGAAGAAGTTGTTCTTCAATAGATGTTCTTATAAATGGTTGTTGATTGTATTTACTCGAATAAATTTTGTTGAGGTGGTGTTCGTGGAGAAGACCTCCTATGGATAGGAGAATACCATACAACATCATATTTCAGCTATACTGGAGGGAGCGTTTGACTGGTATTCATATCTTCAGTGGAGCTCCTGGGTACTTAAGGGTTGAATGCAACTGTAAATAGATGGAATTTTGTTGTTCAGATGCAGAGGTGAAGCCTGATTGTCTCTTCGCGAGGCAACCAGCTTGCAGCCCATAACACCATACGCCAATCAAACTCTAAAAGGAAAATCAGACTGACCTACAATTGGATAGGGCCCTCGCCCTAAACTTAGATTGGCTCAGATCAGCCTGTTCAGGCTTTTGCTACTCATAAAGAATTACCATATCTACCGCAACAAAACGAGTTATAGTCCAATAAGGCCGACCAAGCGCCTTGGAAAATCTGATAAAGAGTCAGTCATGAAGTTGATCACTTTCATGGTGTAAGCTTCTTGTCATTTCTATGACGGCAAGGATGTAATGTGCAGTGGCCTTTTTTTTCTGCATGGTTTTTCCATTATTATTATTATTTTTTACCATTCTCTTGTTTCGGTCCGTCAAAAAGTGCTGCCGTCTATATTGGGCTCTTGAATTCTGGAAGACTGAAATTCTAGGCCTTGCTCCATTCACTTCAAACAGCATTCTCCTCTCACTCCATTCAAATTTGAAAACAGAATTAATTCCAACGACATCCTTCTCCCATTAACATCTTTCACGTATAATCTTATGCATTTAAATGGAGGACCATAAATGTTCACATTTAATATATATTTGAATTCATTCCTGAACCTCTCAGCGCAATTTCCACTTACGCATTCGAATTTTGCATTCAAATTTTATACAACAGAAATCATGTATGTGCTGTGACTTCACAAAACCAAACGCAGCAAGAAGGTGAATTGTCTTTGCTAGGGTTGGATTCAAAATTCCGAGTAAAATTATTTTTGAATGAAATTCCAACATTAATTTACCGATCTTCAATTGACTATTTTATTTTCAAAACAATTCTAATCTGGATCTTGTTTAGATTCAACTAAATCAAATTTAATTATGGTTTGATTTTGAATAAAAAAATTCTTATTTAAATCAAATTATCTATTTTGTATTTAATCTAGAGTTATTTTTTTGATCTAATCAGAATAAAACTGATATTTTATAATCACAACATCACATGAGTCAACAGTTGTCAAGTTCGTACTCTCTCGGTTGGTTACTCCCACATTCTTACTCAAGTTATCTCTGTTGGAAAATCCATCCTTAGTATTTGCACTTTCCCTTTCTAGGGTTTTTAAAATTGAAATGTCAAATCCGAACCGAGAATGAGATTTAGGAGTTCATTCCCCTTAAGAGGATCGTGACCCTTTCCCTGACCAGGCTCCAGCAATTTGGTAATGGAGGGGACCTCTATGTTGTGCTTGAACAACCAGCAAAATGATTGTCTGGGAATTAAGGTAAATCTTGTAATCAAAGTTAGAAAAAAAGATTAAGAATATTTTTATAATTATTACCAGATCTCAATGTCACTTAAAACTTCAAAGTCCAGGCATAGGATTCACCAAATCTATGCCAAGGTTCGGATTCCTGCTCGTTGCCCCCAACGACAAAATGGAAAATGTCATTTTCAAATGCTCTTCGGAATCATCAATCTGTGGTTGTTACTTCCTGACCAATTCTTCGGACAAGGCAGAAGACATGTATACTTTTGTTCCGATCTGAATGTAAAATTGTCTCTTGATTCTTCGTTATTATCCTAAAAAACAATTCCCAAACAAAAAAAAACTGAAGTGCTGCTGGTAAACACGTGACCAGTCCTGAGACATCTATGATGCCACTGTATTGACAAGTTCGGATGAAGGAGGTTAAGTACTAGGAGGGGATTTCGGATTGCGTTTGGATCAGCTCAACTTCATATCAAAATCATAGTATTCAGTTCAAATTTAATCTCATCCCAATATATAATATCAAGAGAGTCATATAATATTATTGAATAAACAATTGAATTAAATTTAAATTTAATTATTAAGTTAAAATTTTAATCAATTAATTGATTTAAGCTAAGTTAGCTCGAATAGAATCTATCCCTGTGAAGGCTTTTTTGTAGAGGGTATGTTTGTCATTAAAGCTAAAGCTAAAGCTAAGGAAGATCAAACATGAGAGAGGATATAAATTGGTGGACATTGTTGATATATCCGTGGTTGACAAGACTCCCCTAACTATTTCTTATTATTGTTTTTGAAACAAACCTAGAAGTTAAGAACTATTCATATACAATTAGAGGCTCAGAATAGGAAACTGTCAGGTTTTTAACAGTCATATGAGTCTCGTCTGCCTAAAAATATGAAGAAAAATGGAGTCTTTGAGGGCCGTCTTAAATATTCAATTCTCTCCCATGTCATGTGTTTAGGCGAGATTGAGTAATTATGACCATCATCAGCCTACGTTACATTGCAATACAAGGCTCCTTTCATGCACGGGTAAACCCCCATCAAATTTGCTGTATCTATAATCTAGTTTTACCATACCACAACCAGACTTACCGACTCAGTTATTGGGACCTTTATGGATAGCGTTTTCACTCACCAAGAAGAAAGAGAAGATAATCAACAACCGCAAGAACAGCAGCAACAACTTCTATTACAAGAAGAAGAAGACCACCAGCAGAAGCTTTGTGTACCATTTCTGAAGCCTGGAAGCTTTGACAACTCCAACCCTTTTTCTCATTTCCGTTTCTGGGTCTCTAAGTCTTTCAAGAACTTCAACTGCAAAGGAGGATTCTCAAGTAGGTTTGGGTTGAAAAGGCTTGAGTGTAATGTTGTGGTTGTGAACAACACTGTTTATTGTTCTTCACCACGGGAAGCCACAATGGAGCGTTTGAATATCATAGAGGAGAATGAAATCCATGAAGAGATTAAGCATCAAGTGTTTATAGAAAATGAGCGAAGAATTGAGACGTTTGACAAAATGGTTGAAGAGAAAGGTCGTGAGAGCAGTTCAAGTCTTTGTTTTTTGACATCTGAGACAACAGAACACGAGGAAAATATTCACAGTAGCTCAGAAGAGTCATCTTCTCCAACTACATTAGACTGGCCTGTACAAAAAGCTGAGGCACCAGATTGCAATAGTGTTGATGGTATTGAAAATGAGAAGAAACCAGTCACGGAGGACAGGAAAATGGAGAAACCAGGCTCTGATATTTCAGGTATACATTTTTTTTATCTACTCATTCCTCTCTGTTAATGTGTTTGACAATTTTGAAATTGATTTTTTTTCTTGGGCTTGTAGAGATTGAGATGATGAAGGAAAGGTTTGCAAAATTGCTGCTTGGAGAAGATATGTCAGGTTCTGGAAGTGGGGTTTGCTCTGCATTGGCTATTTCAAACGCCATTACTAATCTTTGTGGTACTTTAACTAACAAAACTGTCATTTACAAGTTGATTAATCAATTTGTTTTGAATTTCTTTTTCCTATGTATTGGTCATTGTTTTGCATATGTAATTCTGCCTGCCTTAAGGTCTTCTTTGATAGTTTTGCTCTTTCTTTTACTCAATTTTGCAGCGACCGTATTTGGGCAACTTTGGAGGTTAGAGCCTTGGCCTGTTGAGAAGAAAGCCATGTGGAAAAGAGAGATGGAATGGCTTCTTAGTGTTAGTGACCACATTGTTGAGTTGATGCCTTCTTGGCAGACATTTCCAGACGGTAGCAAGCTTGAGGTATGATTTCAAGGATTTTCTTCATATTAAACTTCTTTTCAATCTTTTTATTGAAATCATTTGTAGCTTCAATGCCTTGATCCAATTCCTATACAAGTTTAAGTCACCATACATAATTGCCTAGCACAACTTATTCATGTCATCAGTGTAAATGCATCACAAGGAGAAAGTCACCATCTATTTAGAGGTCAGAAAAGAGAATTGATTTCCTAAACTTATTTTCCTTGTGATACAGGTTATGACTAGCAGACCGCGATCAGATCTTTATGTTAATCTTCCAGCTCTTCGCAAATTAGATAACATGCTTCTTGTAAGAATTACTGACACTTTGTAAATTACTCCATCTTGAAAGAGATCATCTCTGAAAGTTATCTTGTTCGCAGGAAATACTAGATAGTTTTGAAAATACAGAGTTCTGGTATATTGACCAGGGGATTCTGCCTCCGGAGGCTGATGGGTCAGCCTCTTTCCGCAGAGCTTTTCAGCGTCAAGAGGAAAAGTGGTGGCTACCTGTGCCTCGAGTCCCTCCTGGTGGTCTCCATGAAATTACCAGAAAGCAGTTGCAGCAAAAGCGTGATTGCACTAACCAAATATTGAAAGCTGCCATGGCTATCAACAGCATTACTCTTGCTGACATGGAAGTCCCTGAATCATACTTAGAATCTCTTCCAAAGGTATAAAGCTGCCACACACACACTCATATAATCTCTTCCTGGTTATTAATTGTATCTTCATTTGGTTTCAGAATGTAAGAGCCAGTTTAGGAGATGTAATTTATCGGCACATTTCATCAGATGAGTTTTCTCCTGAATGTCTGCTTGAGTGCCTTGATTTGTCCTCTGAACATCAAGCTATAGAAATCGCCAACCGAGTAGAGGCCTCAATCTATGTGTGGCGCAGAAGAACCAACTCCAAACCTGTCAATAACGCAGCCCGACCCACATCTAAGTCATCATGGGAATTGGTCAAGGAATTGGTTGTTGATACAGACAAGAGGGAATTGCTTGCAGATCGAGCTGAAAGTCTTCTGCTATGCTTGAAGCAGGGGGTTCCTGGTCTTCCCCAGACAGCTTTAGATATGAGCAAAATTCAGTACAACAAGGTACGTAATTTTCAAACGATTAGTTCATAATAAAACCACTTGAGAATAATACTAAATTAATCCATTGCCATGTTATTTAGGATGTTGGAAAGTCCATTTTGGAGAGTTACTCAAGAGTTCTGGAGAGCTTAGCGTTTAATATCATCACACGCATTGATGATTTGCTCTATGTGGACGATGTAACCAAGCATTCGGATCCACACTCTAGGGTGTCCAAAGTTGGTGTAATTGCACAGAAGAGCATTTCCATTCCATACCCGGGGCATTTTGCAAGTACTCCATGTAGATATAGAACAGCTTACACAACACAATGCATTTCACCAGCACCACTTCTCAGCCCAGCAAAGGGAGAAGGATCTCCATTTCGTGCTAGCGGCAAGGTTCCCCAGCGTGGCGTGGGTGTGAAAAAGGCATTGACAGATTACCTCACCATTGATACCACAGGCAATTCGATCGACGAA
This sequence comes from Anacardium occidentale, assembly GCA_026122585.1. Taxonomy (NCBI): domain Eukaryota; kingdom Viridiplantae; phylum Streptophyta; class Magnoliopsida; order Sapindales; family Anacardiaceae; genus Anacardium; species Anacardium occidentale. The sequence continues at coordinate 249,460 of JAJEJH010000326.1, read as the reverse complement.
GCCAACTCTATTCTAAATGGTATTCCACAAGCAACACCACCTCAACTGGATTAGTATCATTGGAGTGTATAAAAAGAGCTATAAGCTCCCCAACACAAGACCCGGTTGTGGGGGAAGAGTCCCTCAAGTTTGCCTTGTAAGTCAATGTGTTTTAGATGTTGTGTTGGATTAGGTGTCGCATGCCATGTATCTATCTCATCGGAATTGATCATATAATATGTACATATTTGCATTGGGACAGTTGTTCATACTGATTAAAATAGAGTTGTAAGGCTGTCTAACGATATTTAGGGGCCTGACATGCAACAAGGGGTTTATATGACATGAAGGGACTCGTGAAAGAAAAGCCTAAAAACGAAGAGTTTCTATTCGGTTAAACTTTTATTAATTTTCTAGAGACAAGTATTTGATGTGGATGAATAAAAATTACAAAAATGTCGCCGTTGCCGGGGATCGAACCCGGGTCACCCGCGTGACAGGCGGGAATACTGACCACTATACTACAACGACTTGTTGGTGAACTTTAAATAAAAATATATTATAATGAAATTAAAAGGGAAGTATTAGGGCTCTCCACCACGGACAAAATCGCATTGACTTTAAACGAAAGGCTTCTCATCGGTGAAACTACTAGAAAGAGTCCGAAAAAATAAAAATATAGGGCTTTTATTATAGATTCCTTTCAGAGCTGAACAAATTACAAGAAGCTATGTTTTCGTAGATTGGATTTTGGTGTGTGGGTTCATAATTTTCCCGAGGAAACTTCGCAATTCTACAAGTTCAAGAAAGAAACGGCTGACCATTCCATGAAAGAAAATGTCCAATCTTTCAGCACCGTGAACCTGGAGGCAGGTGGATTCAATCCGAATTGCTCTCGCTTGGATCGATGATTGGCTCAAATAAGCCAAGTTTGAGCTGACAAAATTTTAGCTTAAACCCTCTTGTTGTCTCGACATCAGCGATTCTTTTTATTCAGCAACAATTCTTCTACATTGACTTCTTCTTTTTGGTTTTTTCCAACAATAATTCCTTGACAACTCAAACGATTGGAGTTCAACCATAAACCGATCATTTTGGATTTAAACCAAGCATGAATTAACTCTTGTCTAGGTTTAATTCGACTCAAATCAATCCCTAATAAGAGAGCAATGATGTAAAAGCAACTACCGTTTAGAATAAAAAGGTTAGAAATGAAAAAACTGATAACAAGGTCGGAAGAGATGTTTACATACCCAAAGGAGAATTAAACCCGCAAAACATCCAAGGCATCCACTTCGACATCAAGCTTGGGAATAATCAGCCATTAGAGGCCATGGATAGATAAACTTCTTTTTCCTGGCAAAGATATGCTAGCAAATATTTTGGACCTCCATGGCCTTTCACATGGACATCCTCAAATAAGCATTCCATGCCTATACAAACCCTCAACGAGAAAGATACGGCTTTTGGAGTCTTGTAAAACGGTGCAACATGTGTAAACTTCAGTAACTCACTGCCTCCTTCAAATAAGTTTGGATCTAAAAAAATGAACTGGGTTGACTCTTCACTCATGGTTATCCTAAGCCACAACCTACTCTCACTTGAAATATTATGCAAAGTGATCTCAAGAGGTATGGCAACTGGGAGCCCTGAAACAAAAGTAATAGGATTTTCAGAACTATTATCAGGAATGCTGAGTTCTGCTTTTATGTGCCTAAGCCTCCTACATAATAAAAGCTGGGGAAGAAAGGACTCAAGTAATTGATTGAACCGAAATGGCTTGCAGGAAGCAAATGAAATAGAGGTTCCAATATCAAGCAATGAATTCTTAACTTCAGTTACAAACTTGGATGGTTTAACGGACTCTTGCTGATAGATAAATTCTATACGTGAAATTGTAGATGACAGCTTTTTCAGAGTGGTGTGATAGCAGCAGATTTCAACTTTAGACAACCTCAACAAACAATTCACAAGTACCAGCTCCAAAACATCCAACTCCTCTTCTTTAGACAACCCTACAAACCTACATCTTATATCTGCAAGCCTACTGTTGAACTTTCCTAATAAAAGCTCCAATTCTCCAACTTCACAATAATGAAGCTTTTTCACAGGTGCAAAGTGCTCCCAAACCTTAACAAGCAGTTTTAGAACCTTGATATATTGCAATGTAAATGCTAATGCACCCTCAGATCCAAGGGATTCAGTAGAAAATACTAACACTTCTTCCTTACATGCCCTGAAAAAACCAGAAAGCAGAACATTAACAGCACATTATGATGTAAGCAAACATGACAATATATTATATGCAGAGGCCGTAAAGGAGCAACAGATAACTAGTCTATGGTATCACTTCTTAATTCAACCATGAATCTAAGTAATAAAAGAAAGCCATACCTGCTTTATGCATAAGAACATAAAATACTGCTTATGAACAGTGATGGTGTGTTTATTGGGTTGGATTGCAGATATTACTCAACTCATAAAAATTTCCTACATCTACCCATTTTTTTGTGCCAAGAACAATACTCATTTTCATCTATTAATAAGTGTATGCAAAAACTCATCAGCTAATAACTACTACATACTAACTGAATGATGATTTACATGTAAAACATAAATCTTATAAAATTCTTCAAATTTAGTACTGTAAAGGCCAAAAAAAATTTTAAATATAGCTAATCATAGTACTACCTCAAAATCCCCAAAACTTCCTTTGTGTATCCAGATCGTACTAAGGGCCAGGTATTCTTAACCTTTGCTAGTACAATATTCATAGAATTCATTATTTTATCCCCCTCTTCCAGCTGGCATCTTGCATGTGATGTTGCTACATCCTTTAGGTTGCACTGTATCCAAGACCGAGTTTCTGAGATTTCATTACCTATTTCATGCAAGGAAATCTCACTGCTTTTACCTTTAGTACCATTACTTCTCACATCATGGAAGGATGACTCTTCCCCTTCATGCTCTGTGTCAGAGTTACTAGACAGTCTACTGCACTGTGAAAAGTAGGCCAATAAGGAATGCTGGTCCATAACATCACTCAAAGCACAGGAAATTCTCCCGAGCAATGTAACTGCATAAGAAAATATTCTAGGCTGAATGCTGTGAACATTTTGTTCACATGAGATGGGAACTGAGATGGCCAATACCAGAAATGCAGCTACTCTTGTACCATCGAAACCCAATTTGCCATCAGAATCTGGCTCCATCTGGAATGAATGAACAAGTAAGATTGTATGAAATAACTAACATCATTTGATCAACCAAATGGAGTCCTTATAACATAAAAAGAAGCAAGAAATTGTAGTGCAACAGCACTAATCATTATATTTTGAGAACTTAGTGCAGAGTAAATATTATAACAAAAAACACATGACTACTCCTAATGCAAACACCTGCACACGTAACAACTCATCTATAACATCCTATATCCCAACAAATTCATTTTCAAGGCAGCAATTGGTAGAGAGAGGAGAGTCCACATTCAAATCACTAGACCATGGATTACACATAAAGATCAATGCTTACCTCTTGTGAAACCTCCCTGATGATGCACACTGCAAAGCTCCCATGATTTCGACCAATATAAAACAAAACAGAAAAAACATCAGCTTCATCCTAAGAGAAAAGAGAAAAAAAAAAAGTTAAAGACAAAAGGGGAAAATGAAAATTCAAATGAGATAAATACCAGGAATTGAAATTAGAATGAGCTTTACATAAAAACACAGCATAAGTTGAATTTTCAAAATTATCACATAAATTTTTTGTAGTGAAGCAACAACAAACCTGTGGATATAACTTCAAGTTTTCAAGAAGACCGTCAACAAAGAGTTTAAAAAACTCCATATTGGGAACTTTCACTAATCTAAGAATTTTCCTTGCTGCAGATCTCACCAAGGCATTTTTGTCAACCAGAGTGCCAAGAAACTGCCAATTTAAATAATAATAAATTTTCACTTTTTGATACATATTATTAAGAAACGAAGTATACCAAGTCACTGTTTTAAAGAAAAGGTGTGACTACTACAGAATGCCCTTCATCCCACCCAAGGGTGAAAAAGGGGAGAGACTCGTGAGAAAACTGGTACTTTCTTTCCAATCCAGCAACCATAAGTAATTTACTGATAATACCCATGTGTCTCGAAAGGACTAAGTGAACCAGATAAACTAGCAACAAATTCACCACTTGAACCATGAATACCTAAATGTTATAAAACACTTCTAATGCTCAAGCAGAAGTGTAGGATGAGCCCATAATATATATAGATATATGTTTCCTTTAGAGTAAGAAATGGGACAGGAAACCTACCATGTGCATGTGTATCTCTTGCACATTTAGACGCTCACAGTTCGCCATAAGAAGCATTGTTTTCAAAGCCTGCAACCTGACAGTCACTGAGTCATCATTTAGCATGTCTACCAGGTAGTTTAAAGCTTCACCAGCAAACTTTACAGAGAGAACTGTCAGCAAACCCAAGGAAGAACAAGCAGACTTCCGTACCTTCAGATTAAGAACAGACAATGTCATTATCATAGTTATGTATATAAACACAGAAATAAATTCCAGTCTACCATACAAAAGAATTACCTCATCAAATTCATCCTCAAGCCCATGCACAAAAGCTCCAGCAGCTCCTGACACTGAAATTTCAAAGCAATCAGCAGCAAACTGATCGTGGGATTTCTTCTCTTTGAAGATCCCTAGCACCTTCTTGGACAGAGTTTGCAACAAAATATCCTCAGATACCACTGCTACCTTTCCAAGGGCATCAAAAGCTTCAACTCTTACTTGCCTACTCATATCTCTTGCCATAGAACAGAGCTGCAAACATATAAGCCTCAAGAGATATCAGGATCAAAAATCTACTAAAATGCCAGAAATTTCTAAGAGATAGAAAAAGTCCAGTTGCACTAGGACAACAAAAAACAGGAATCCTCCATTAAAACTGACAAAGGGTAAGGACAATAAATTTCTTAAAAGACATCTTTCACCACACTAACATAGCATAGCATGACTATCTAATTTTTTTTTTTTATCAACACAATATACCATTGTCTCGCTTGCATGCTTACCAGGGTCAAAACCATCTAATGTTCCAAACATCTGGATGGTTATTACGATATTGTCATATGTGAGAACCAGAGAACAAGATAATAAGGAGGTAAAGACAAGAGAATAAGGACCAAGAATGCTCTAAAGATCAGAACAGGAACCACCAATATGCAATTCAAGCTACATAGAGATGGCACGGATTACCTTAAAAGGATAATCAAGCATTTCATCAAGTACATGCCCCTAAACAACCTATAAATGAAAAAAGTAGACAAAAAATCAGCAATAGTTTTGTAAAGTACCTGAGTAAACACTGCAGCAGACAAATCCGTTCCATTCTTCTCTTGGTAGTACGCCACAAGCATACAACCCCATCCACTAACCTGATTCACAATCAGTATAAAATCCACTAATTAGAAGTCAGTCTAAATTTCCAATTTGCTGTGCTGCCGCATCCTAAAGAAAGATGCCATTATGCAATTCATTATCTGACTGTTAAAACCACTTATCAACAAAATTTAACTCCGTTACGATTTAAAATGGCACCATTTAGCGTATAATTAAATACCGATTGATGCAACCGCAATGTATAATGTATTCAATCGATAAACACAAATTTAATTCCTGTTTATTAAATTCAGTTAAGGAATAATTTACCACGCGACCGGCGGCCAGTCTGACACAATCTTCCATGTCACGTAGAAGCTCGACGGCACGGCAATAGCACGCTTTGATGACGTCAATGTCCTCCAAAACTCCGGACTCACACAAGAGAAGCAGCCCATCCAAAGCAACTCTTCGTACATATGGATACGGATCCTTGGTAAATCCTAAGAAGACTGTGAGCAACAAATGCGACCGTAAACCGAACCTCTCAGCGTTTCTTAGTAACCACAACCGTTTGGACACGGACGGAGCGAAACAGAGAGAAACGAAGATGTGATCGTCGATGTGAAGAACTAGGTTAGGATTTTGGTCCGAGATGGAGGCAAGCGCGGCGAGTGAGTCGACAGAGAGGAGTGAGTCGTCAGAACGGACCGAATCGAAGATAAGAGGAGAGAGGTGCGGCTGGCGAAACGACAAGTCCGTGAGGAGCTTGAGAGTGTGGTGGTGAGTGACTGAGTCGGGAGGAGTGAGTTGGAGAGAGCGACTTAGCATTTCGAGGATTGTAGAAAGAGTGGAACCGGAGGTGTTAGGGTTGGCTATGAGAGACCTCACCGAAGCTAGGGTTTGTAAAGAGAGTGGATTCGAAAGACTGTGAATTTGTTCACATTGGTGTAGTATTTCTTGCTCCATTCAACTGTGTTCTTTGCTATTCAGTTTTGCTCTTCAATTCGAACCGGCTAGCTGTACGATAATCCGCCGGGAGCTTTGAAGGAGGAAGCACAGCAAAAGCGCGCCGTTTTATTATTCGAGTTCCACTTCCCAATTAGCCATTGAAACGCACCGTTCTGTATCTGGCAGTCTTTGCTACTGCCACTTTGCCACGGAATATTTAGACTGGACTCGGACCGCTTAAATGGGTACCAGTCACACACAGCCCGATCCTTCACCCGAAACACTATACCTTACATGAAAATTAAGGTTAGATTCAAATGAAATAATACTGAATTCAAATTTAACTTATTTTAGAATGAGTTTGAACTTAGATTTGAGTTCTATGAGCATAATTATTTAAGGTTTGAGTTGAATTTGTAAATTAACAAGCAGTTTCAATTAGACTCAATTTGTATTATAATTAAAATAAATTTTTTATATATTTTTTAATGTGTAGTTACAATGATAAGTAGATTAATGTGTAAAATATATATTTTTAACATTCATTAACATGTTATAATTAGTAAAAAATGATTGTTTTTGTATATTCTAATTATTTTTAATTTATTGAAAATATAAATATATTTTTAATACTTATTAATAAATTATAATTAATAATAAGTTAGTGTTTGATTTTGTTAGAAATATAAATATGTTTTTAATATATAATAAATTATTTAATATTTATAATGTGTATTTATTATGATAAATAGTTAATTACTTGTTTATAATAATTTTTATAATAAAAAATTGAATCAAACTTGTGAGTTTAATTTAAATTTTAAAGTCATAAAATTTTGAAATTATGATTTAAATTTATCTTTAAATTCAAACTGTATAAATTTATTTTAAATTTAATTTATTCAAATTAAAACTTAAATTAATTTAACTTAAATTAAAAATATCGATTTTGAGATCGGCCTAACTTTTGTACGCAATAGAGAATTTGGCCGCTTTCCTAATTATTATTAATTATTTTTATATATTATTTAAATATTAAACAATCATATAAGCAGAGCACTTGTTTTAAGATAAGCGGAGATTCATCATAATCTTTATCATGGGTTTGGTATTAGCCACTATATAATTTAATTGGTCAAATCACATATCCCCACCCAACATTTTTTGAAATCAAATATACCATATTTTAATTTTAAAAGTTCAAATATATATTTATTAATCAAAATCAACAAATAAATTTAATGATTAATGATTAAATATTAACGATTAAAAAACTATTTTTATTTTTTCAATAAAAATAAAAAAAATAGTAAAATAAAATTTATAAAAATAATTAAAATATTAAAATTATTTAAAATTTTAAAAAAATTATAGAAATAGTCATCACCACTAACAGTATTGCTGATGGTGGTGTTCATTGATAACGGAACCAAGAGGTTGCTTGGCCTCCTAGTTCACAACTATGGTTGGAAATCAGTAGAAATTGTTGGTTTTGGTTTCACCAACCGTTTTCCATTATAGTTTAGTCATCTTCACCAAATGGAGCAGCTATAGGAGATCGTTTATGATCATTTGGTTTGATTGTTAGTGGTCATCATTGATGTTGATACTAGATGTTTTTTTTATTTTTTTATAATTTAAAAAAATTGAAATTTTTATATTTGTATTTTAATATTAAATTATATTTTTATAACATTTATTTTTTTTATGAGGATATTTTAATAATTTTATAAAAAATGTTAAAACAATTGATGAAAAATAGTCAATAAGTAAGTATTTGAGTTTTAAAAAATTAGGAGATGAAAATATGTCATTTCAAAAAAACCTTGGGTGAGAACATGTCCTTTGGCCTAATTTAAAAACTCCATAATATGGGGATTATTAGATAATGTATAATAAGATAATTTAATAGCATGATTGAGTCACAAAAGCATTATTTGAATGGGTGTCAATGTATTAGAGGAAGGGATGGAGAATGGGGTTTAAAGACAGGATTATAGTTAATTCAAGTGTATTGGAGTTTAAATTTAAATTTAGATAAAATAAATCAAATTTGAAAGAAAGATTAGCCTCACTTTTATAAATGAATTGAGTTTTAATCTATTAAAGTTAAATTTAATGTTAAATTATTTTTTAATCGTTTTAATTAATTATCTTAAATTGAGTTATATTTAAAATTAACTCGAGATTTTAAATGTATATATTACAAAAATTGGGAAGCAAAGTAAACATAATGTGGAAATCTTAACAACAATTTACTTATCTAGCATATCTCGCTTAAAAATAAATTCAATTATATATATTGTTATTTTCTTAAATCATAATAATATTCACCGCTAAATCATTAAAAAAAACAATCAAATCCACCAAATTCAATTTTTAAATCTTAAACCAGATTTTTTTCTACTTTTAAATCTTAAATAATTGCATGAAATATGCATTTCAAATATATGTTAAAATTTGATGTTAAAAATTAAATATAATGGTATTTGTTGTTTGATTCAAACTATTTTAAATTTAGATCAAACTCAAATAATTTTATGATCAGCCCCACTTCATTGACATCAAAAATTATATATATATATATATATATATATATATATATATATATATATATTAAATCAAAGGACTCTTCACTCATGGTTAAAAATTAAATATAATGGTATTTGTTGCTGAAAAGATAAAATATTACCCTTTAATTTTTAAAAATCCAAACACCCTCTTATTGACAAAAGTCCACAGTTATGTTTAACGATCAACGGTTAAAAATTAACGATTAGAAGGATATTGTTGTCTTTTGATAAAAAAATAAAATATTTTTTATTATAAAAATATTAAAATGAACTATAAATAAAAATAAAAAAACAATCACTACCTTCGACAACGTTATCGACAATGATGGCTGCCTAAAAAAAAACAAACCAGAAATTTGAAAACAACATCTTAGTCTGGTTGCCCCCTTTGGTGTAATTGACTAGATTAGTCACTTCTATTTTAGTTGGTTTTGGCCCCAACAATCATTTCTGATAATGATTGATGGCAGAAGATGTCAAATATAATTGTCTCTGTAAAAAATAAAAGAGGCTGATTTGATCTCCCCGTAAACTAAAAGGCCTTTTCATACCTCTTGATTTGTTTATCGGTTGACAGTAACTGTTTTATTTAATTTTGTAATTTTTTAAATTTTAAAAAATTTAATTTTTAATTTAATTTTTATTATAAGAACAGTTTAGTTATTTTATCGAAAAATTCAAAAAAATAGATAAAAAATAATTAACAAATAAATATCTAGATATTTTAAAATTGGAAAACGAAATTTATTTTTCCAACAAACCTTGGGTGGGAATAAGGCCTTTGGCCTATTTCATAAAGGCTAAACAATATTCCCACCGAAAGTTTTTTTAAATGACAAACTCCCACTCATGAAACTTTAAAAAACCAAGTACCTACTCTTATTTTTTGAAAAGACCAAAGTACCCTTTATAAAAAATAAATAATATTAATATTAAAATTTAATTTAATATACATAATATTTAAAATAAATTTAAAATAATAATAATATTAAATTAATTATAATTAATAAAAAATTAATAAAATTTTAACAAATAAAATAAATATTTAAAAAAACAGTCGCAGCCATTACCAGTGGTGATTGACGTTAATCTCACCAAGTAGCCAGAAGCGACCATCTAGTTTCATTAAATGTTGGATCTGACCTCTTTGATGGCAGAGACAATTAGATCTAGCCGTCAAAGATCTACAAATGATCGAAATAGTTAACACTGATCGTTTCTAGCAATTTTAGATAGCAAATATGGTCAGATCTAACTACTTTTGCCATCAAAACAGTCAAATCAGACCATTAATAGAACCAAGTGATCATTTTCGACCACTTGATAAGGTTAACGTCAGCCACCATCGTCGACGATATTATTAACAACGATATATACTTTTTAAAATATTTTATAATATTATTTTATTTTAAATTTATATTTTAATAATTTGTAATAAAATTTATATTTTAATTTTTATTAAAAAAGATAAAGATACCTCTCTGACTTTGATCAATGAGTATGTACTTAATTTTTTATATTTTTATAAACAAGAGTTTGTAATTTAAGAAAACTTTGGGTGGGAATATATTGTTTGGCCTTTCATAAACTTAGCTAGTGTAAACTTATCATTTATAAAGGCACGGGGAGTCCAGTCGTTCGGCCCAATTAATAATAATAATGTTTCGATCGAAGTGACGCGTTTGACAGAAAACGATACGGGACAGAACAGTTTGCCTGTGAATTTCCACCATATAATAGAATACTATGGGCCACATAAAAACTAAAAAATCTAGGCCGGAGGGCAAATTTTTACTCAAAGTCTTCCTCGATAATAGAGCTCGACTTCTTCATTTCTAAATATTTAAAAACTCACTCTAAATTAAAATTGGTAATTAAATTTAATAATTAATAATTAAAAAATATTTTATTTATTTTTAATAACAAATAATATAAAATATAAAATATTATTTAAATATTAAATATTATAAATTTTTTATTATAAGATAAAAAAAACAATTACAATTAATGATATTGAGGATGACGATCATTAATAATATAATTAGATGGTCAAAAATGACTATTTAATTTCAAGGGTGGTCAAATCTGACATTTTCGTTTAACAAAAACGATTAAATCGATTGTCTCTTATTATGAAAAAGGTACTTAAATATGGTCTCCTCTATTAATAAAAACAGTTGAAAACATTTAAAAATGATCGATTTTGGCCCCACTTATAGTTTTCGACTCCAATTATCTGATTCAATTATCAATAGTTATAACACTTAATAATATTGTTTGTGGTGATGACTGTTATTTTTTTTTTAATTTAATAATTTTTAAAATTTTTTTAATATATTTATATTTAAATACTATTTTATAATTTTATTATAAATTTTTATATTTTTTTAATAAAGTTATTTTAATAATTTTATAAAAATATTTAAATAATAAAATAATAAATAATAAAAAAATAAATATTTAAGTTTTTTAAGATTAAGTAATAAAACTGTGTCTATGAGCAAAATTTTTGGTAGAGTAATCATTTGCCCAAAAATATGTCATCCCCAATGTGAACGCTCTAAATTTGATGTCACAGTCCAAGCTAGATAAAGCCAATTTGGTTCCTCCTTTAGAGGTCGGAAAAATCTTCAGTAGGACAGAAATAGGATAGAATTTTGAGTCATTGTCCCATTGGGATCTTCTTATCCCATAATGTCCTTTTTATATTTTAATACAATTTCCTTGTCGTAAGCTTGTAATTCTATTTCTCAATTACAAATTATAATTTTTTGTATATAAAAATTGGAATCATGCTTTTCACAATTTATAAATTTTTGTCGTGGAACTTGTAGTCCTACGGCAAATTTTATATTATTCACTTACGTTTGAGTTGTAGACAATTTTTTTCAAAACTATGTGTACTTATTTTAACGTGATTCAGGGATAGAAAGAAGTCTGAATGAAATTGGATGTGTATCTTGAAATATGAGCAAGAGTGTGGGCCAAACGGCCAAACAAACTATTCCTAACCAACATTTTTTCTAAACATAAAATTTTATTATTTAATTTAAAATTTTAAATATCTATCTATTAATTATTTTGTATTTAATGTTTTTAATATTTATGATAAAATAATTAAACTATCCTCATAAAAAATATAATAAAAATATATTTAAATATTTAAATAAAAATATAAAAAAATTTAAAATAAAAATAAAAAAATAATCATTGCTACTGATAAAAAATGAATCAAGTAACTCAAAACAATCATATAGTTTGATCGCCCTATTTGATAAAAGTTATCAAATTAATCGTTTCACTTTTTGATAGAAGTGGTCAGATTTAATCACTTTTATCATCAATCTGAATTAAAAACAATTGATGAAACAAAAACCAATTATTTTTGATAGTTTTCGACTATCATTAATAGATGAGATGCCTATTTCCAATCATTTAATTTATTTTTCAGCTATCGTTGTCATTCACAATAGTGATTTGTTTTCTATTTTTTAATTTTAATTTTTTAATATTTTTTATAAAATTTGTTGAGTGTTTTTATAACTAATTGTAATATTTTTGTTTTTATAAAAATACCTTTTTGACTCCTCGGTCTCAGTGGTCCTGTGCACCATTGACCGACCAAATGTGGCGCAACAGCAATATGATTTGTGGGTGTTTGCCCTGTAGACTCCAATTATATAAACTCCCAACATTCCACTTCCTTTTCAGTTCTCTCCATCCTACACCAACCTGAAGGAAGAATAAGAAGAAGAAGATGCCTTGCCTTTATATCTCTACTAACATCAACCTTGACGGCCATGACACTGACTCCATCTTCTCTGCCGCCACGAAAGCCGTTGCAGAGATCATCGGACGTCCCGAAAATGTAACTCTTCTCCATCCTTGTTTGTCTTACCAGTCTTTCCCTGCTTATAGCGTGTTTAATTTCAGATCTTCTGCTCAAGGTCTGTATTTTTGGTAAGGCCAATATTGTTCATTTTCTGATGATACAGAATTGGCAAGTTTATGGGTTCCATTTTTTTTTTATCTGAAATCTCTTTCTTACTCAGTTTCATCTTTTCATTTCTGAAATCTCTATAGCGAATTCTATCTTAATCTGCTTCATGTCTGCTATCAAATCAATTTGCTTTCAATGGAAATTCACCCCAAGGCCATGTTCTTTTCACATGAAAACATATAAACGCTCTTACAAGGTGAAAGATAAAACTTCCATTTTCGTGTTTTGATTTCTCGACAAAGCTTATGATCTGTACATTGCCATGCCTGCCACTCAAAAGATCTGTTCCTGTGTATTAGTTCACATCTGTTTGCACCACGTATTAATCGGTGCTTTGTCTTATATGCAGCTGGTGATGGTGATACTGAAGGGATCAGTGGCCATATCCTTCAATGGGAATAAAGAACCAGCGGCGTACGCAGAGATAGTTTCAATGGGTGGCATTACCAGAGAGGTGAAGAGGAAGCTTATTTCAACTCTTGGTTCAATTTTACAAGCCAAACTGTCGATTCCCACAGCAAGATTCTTCCTCAAAGTTTATGATACGACCGCACAGCGAACCAGCTCCAGATTATGATTCTCGGGGGGGCCAAATTGATTAATATTAATGGTGAACTTGGTCAAGCAATCTATTGAATAAAGATTGTTCTATTTGATGTTGATTCTTGAGTGTTTAGTTTGGTTACTTCAATGATAAAAATTTAATTTACAAGTTGGTGCGATGGGCCTTGGAATGGAAAATTAGATGATGGCCGCATAAGTCGTCATAGCAGCATCTAATTTGCATTCAGATCAAATATAAAAAGTCAGTCCAGAACCATTGAAATGAGCTTTGAGTTTGATTTGAAAATAATATTATTTTAAATTTAATTCAAGTGCTTAAATATTTAAATTTAATTAATTTATGATAACAAACTCAACCGTTACTTAGAATTTAATTTGTGTGATCTAAATTTAAATTTAAAGTCTAATAATTTAGATTAAATAACATGTTTTATTATAAATAAATTTGTTGTAATATAAAATATATGGCCAAATGACATATTCTCACCTAAAATTTATTGAAAAGACAAAATCATACCCTCTAATTTTTTTAAATTTAAATACCCACTATTAACCGGTCAATAGTTACATTTAACAGTTAAATGTTAAAAATTAACGGTTAAAAAAATATTTTTCCCTTTTTGACAAAAAGAATTTTAAAAAGAATAAAATAAATTATAAAAATATATAAAAAATTTTAAAAATATCAAAAGATTAGAAAATAAAATAAAAAATCAACCATAACCAACAATAACAAAAACCGCCTATAAAAGAATTAAGAGGCTAAAAATAATTTTTTAATTCAAGGGACAATCAGATCTGATTATTTCTTTTGACAAAAGAGACTAGATCAGTCTCTTTTCGTTTTAGTGAGTATTTAAAAATTAAAGGATGAGATTTTACCCTTTCCACAAACTTTAAATAAAATTAAGTCTTTTGATTAAAATATATTGATGTGATTTTTTATCATCACTTAATATATACAATTATACAATTATAAGTGTTGCATAAAATATATATAGTAATAACAACACTTAAAAGTAATTGTATAGCTAAGTTATTCATTATAATTAATAAGGTGTAATTTAGAGATAAAAAAAGTCTTTGGTTTGAAAACCCACGTCAATTGATATCTAAAGAAGATATTACAACATATCGTGTATCCTAAATTCAGAAACAGGAATAAATAATTTAAGTGTTTTTAACGAGGGATTGAATTCAATGCCGATTAATAATATTTTTCTCTCAAGCTCGCATTTGCGTGAGCGACAAAGAGATGGAGCTCGTGTGTGTATTGTAAACATGTTCAAGTCCGTTGATAACACGGTCAGACAACTGTTTTCCCTATAGACACATAAGTAAAACGAGAAATGAATCTAAAATATGTCGGAAAAATATTCTGTTACGTGGAGTTTTTTTCTAATATCTCTGCATGATAAGACATCCATGTGCATTGTGTCAATTAATGGGTCGGGTCAAAATCCCACCAACAATTTTCCCTTTTTTTTTTTTGTACGAGCAACCAACAAAGTTGATCTCAAGTGAAATATGTGACGTGTACTGAACTTCTGATTACCGGTCAAACTAGAACTCCATCTCATTTCTTTTGGATTCAGCTCAGAATCAGCCTAAAAAATTAAATTAATTCTTTGCAAAACTGGCAGCTGCACGTCTCCTTGGTGAAAAATCGGTAGGCCACGTGTTATCAAGTGAAAGTGTAAGGCGTAAATTCGAGTGATTAAAAAGTAATACGCAGATTAAAAATTTCATTTTGTTTAATAGAGCAGCTTCTAAATGATTTATTTATTTGAAATTTATCTGGTTGAAGGTTTGAAGATGGATTAGTCTTTTTTTAACTAAACCAAAAGATAAAGGTCAATCAAATAAACCGAAAAAAGCATATAAACAAAAAATTATAAAAATATTGACTTCGGTCAAATTTGTTATAAAAAAAATAAACGAAGGTTTAATTTGAAATCTATATAAATAAAAAAATTAGTTTAAAATTGATAGATTAAAGTTTGAATTCAATTTAAAAATAATTTAACTTTTAGTTCTATTAAATTAACTTAGATTTGAATATTTGGTTAGTTTAAATTCTATTGGTTTATGCATGTGGGTCTATTGGAAAATGAAATTCTGTACGCCCTTCAGTATAGTAAACTTCATAATTAACAATCATGGTTATATTATGTAATAATATTAAATATAATTGAATTTAAATCAAATCAAATTTAAATAAAATAAATTTGAGTTTATCTTAAGTCCAAAAAAAATCAAGTGGGAATTATGTTTGGTTTATTTAAATTGTTGAAAAAGAAGAACAAACATCACTTAATAAATATGAGTCATTGAGCTTTAGTGGGATGATGTCAATATGACTAGAGGGTTCAGTTAAATTGAATTTAAATTAAAACTTTTTAAACTCAAACTTAATTTATTTAGACTGAATAAATGATCTGAGCTCGACTATGTGCTATTGAATCCAGCCCTCCAAGACGGTAATCACCGACAAAATTTGTGTGTGGCCCTCCACTCAATTTTGAGTAGTAGCATTTAGGTTTTCCTGGTTAGGCCCATTGGGCTAGTAGCCTGGGCCCAATACAAAACAAAAAGGCTAAATTAGGAAAATAAAATATTTCTCTCCTTGGGAAAAAAAGTTTCTATAAAACCACATAAATGAGTGCCGAGGTCTAGTTACGGTTAGGGTTTCTAGTTTCCAAAAGTTTCAACTGGAGAAAGAGGTCGAAGATGCCTTGCTTGAACCTTTCAACTAACGTTAACCTTGATGGTGTCGACACGTCGTCCATCCTCTCTGAGGCCACCTCCACGGTGGCGAGCATTATCGGCAAACCTGAGGCCGTAAGTACTTTCTCTTTTCGTCTCTCGTTCGTTCTTCTACCTTTACTTTATTTCTTGGAGTTTAGCTTAATTATCGTATGCAACAACTTTTGAAGTTACTTGTAACTTCATTTTGTGTCGGATTTTAGCTTAATTATGTTTCGCTACAAGTTTGGAAGTCCCATGGAACTTCTTTTTGCTGTCTAAATAAGCTTCTCTGAAGCTATGTACATAATTGATGTTTTTTTTTGGCGATTTTAAAAATAATAGAAATATATGCAACATCATGTGGTTATTGTGAAGTATTGCCGCATGGATATTTTTTTTTTTTTGGCATTTGTATTACTTGTACCATTTTAACAATTTTGTGTGGGCTGGTACTGGAATTGAATTTAACTATTCTGTTCATCCAGGGGTCAATCTAGTGGTTAGCTTTGGCCTATTATTTGTTCCTAAATCCTAAGAAATTCTTAGTTTTCGGTTTGAAATTCAAATTCTCTAAGTGCGTTTGGGGATTTTCTTGGCATCTGAAAAGGGCAAAGCAAGCCTCCATTCTCTTGATGATGTGCCTCTTGTATAGTGTAGTAGGAGATAGTGATGGAGTTATAAATATTTCATTTGTTGCCATTAGTAATTGTGTGAGTTAGCTATTGCAATCTTGTTCTCTGTTTTGTAGTATTGTTACTTTTTAGTCGCGTTAAATGGGACAATTTTATATTTGATAATACTTTAGACTTTCCTTGTCTTCCTTTTTACAACTAGCTAATTTGAATGCAATATGATGGTTTTTTTGCTGATAATTGTTAAGTAGCTATGAAGGAATAATATATATTTATTTATGTTCCGCTACAAAACCTCTCGTTTTACTTATATTCCACTTAACTACTGTGCTGGTATGCAGTATGTGATGGTTGTGTTGAAGGGATCTGTACCTATAGCATTTGGAGGAACTGAGCAGCCAGCTGCCTACGGTGAATTGGTGTCCATTGGTGGTCTTTCCCCTGATGTGAACAAGAAACTAAGTGCTGCAATTGCTGCAATCCTTGAGAAGAAGTTGTCAGTGCCCAAAAATCGATATTTTCTCAAATTCTATGATACTAAGGCAAGCCATTTCAACTTTCTTGATTGTACAGACGATGACTGCCCATGCACTAGTCTCATCTCATTGCATTCTTGCTGTTTGTTTAGGCCCATCAAAGCCAAGAATATGCACAGTGTTTGCATGCTTTACACCAGCACTAGATCATGTAAATAAGTCTAAACTGTTTAAGACTTGAGTATAGTTTTTATCGTCTTTTCTTGAGAATACAACTTATGACTATCTTCTGGTCATTCTTTTATCACTGCATTTTGTTATTTGCTGCTTGTTTAAGTGTTTTTGATCCTTGGTTTATTTTGCAGGGCTCTAACTTTGGATGGAATGGGTCCACCTTCTAAATTTAGCTCTCAGAAGATTGGTGCTGTGCATTCTGATAGCTATCTATCTTTCCATCTACCTTTGAAACTTTGTTAATGGTGTGCTGAATACTGTCATTCTCCCTGTGATGTGGTTCCTTATGGATACTGTTTTTTCTCAGTGCTACTGAATGATATTATGCTGTGTTGATAGTCTTGGTGCATGATTGAATTCATTATATCATCCACTGTTTTATGCGGTGGTAGAGTGTAGCACAGGGCAATCCACTTAAGAGTTGATAATGAATAATACACCGACTGACCCCTAGGCAGATTTCATTGTAGAAAACAGATAGAGCTAAACGTAAAGCGCGGTTTGAATTTTTTTCTTTTTAGTGCGGTTTGAATTTTTTTTTCTTTTTGGTTTCCTTCTTTAGTTCAAAAGTAATTGAGATGCTTGTCTAAAACACAACAGATTACCAGTATTTCATATGAGTCATTAGAGAAGAAAAGAGACGTATCATGTATTCGATCGACTCAAATAAAATCTTGAGCTCCCTGATCCTACTATCATCCTTATTTTTGTCAGCTACTTTACTGACTTAGTCTGGGTGGAACGAATTGATTTCAGAGTTAAAAAGTTTTTAATTCCACTCAGTTTGGAACCTTTGATCTCGTTGGTCGAGTCCCATTGATGTTTGTCTCATCAATTATTCTTTTTTCTACTCTTTGGTGAGTTTTCCGGATTGGATTGACTCTTATTTTTTCTTAAAACGGTTTTTGTTGTGATGATTTGTTTTTCTTTTTTCAATGTTTTTTCCTTTTTTGATGATACTTTACGATGCCAAGCCAATCGAGTTTTATTTTGATTTCAGGTTTGTCTTTGTTCATGTTCAATTCAAATCTGATCGTATTTGAACTTTGTTTTCCAGATTGGATTGATGAGTTTTCCAGATTGGATTGATTCTTATTTTTTCTTTAACGATTTTTGTTTTGATGATTTGTTCTTTTTTTTCAATGATTTTTTCCTTTTTTGATGATACTTTACATTTCCAAGCCAATCGAGTTTTATTTTGATTGCAGGTTTGTCTTTGTTCATGTTCAATTCAAATCTTATCATATTTGAACATTGCATTTATCGAAGCCCAAATAGTTTAAAGTCCACACGCTTCACTGGTCCAAATCCATTTCATTACCTAAAACCAAAGGAAAAACAAAAAAACGGCGTTTAGCATTACATCGATCTACAAGGCAGCTAGTCTTTAGCGTATTCTCGAAGCTGCCACGTCTCCATCTAGCATGGTTAAAAGATTGACTTGTCAATTTCTATTTGGTCGGAGTCAGACTATAAATGTCGCCAGGAAATTTCTAAGTTTAGCCTTCATCGCGTCTGTGGGTGACGCGTTATGCGAAATAAAAACGAAACAAAAATTGATAAACAAAGAAAGAGGTTACTTTACGACGACGTCGTTCTCCTTGCTTCTCCTATCAATCTCTCTCCTCTTCCCCGTGCATCTCTCCACTCTATATTCCCTCCACCTCCAGTTCGGAATTCGACATCTCTCTATTTTTAACCAAACCTAATTCTAAAAATTTCTCAAAAATCTTTTTCTTTTTAATTCTAATTCAGTTCTCCGGATCCTCCCAAAATGGCTTCTTCAGCACCCCCAATTCTCCCAATCTCCACCAACCAATCCGCTTCTGCAACCGCCACCTCCGCCCAGTCCCAGCCCCCTATCGCTACCCCTGCTTTCCGGGCCCTCATCACCCGCCTCTCGGATTCCCTTCGCAATGGCTTCTCCCAGCGCCGCCCTTGGGCCGAACTCGTTGATCGTTCCGCCTTCTCCAAACCCGAATCCTTTTCCGATGCCACTCTCCGGATCCGCAAAAACTACTCCTACTTTCGAGTGAATTACCTTTCTATCCTTGCTGTTGTGTTGGCTGTATCTCTTGTAACAAATCCTTTCTCTCTGTTCATGCTCCTTGGTCTTCTTGCTTCGTGGGTTTTCCTCTACCTGTTTCGTCCGACCGATCAGCCGCTTGTCATCTTTGGTCGAACTTATAGCGACCGTGAGACTCTCGGGATCTTGGTTGTTCTGAGCGTGGTCGTGATCTTCCTTACCAGCGTCGGATCTGTTTTGATATCGGCTTTGATGGTTGGAACGGCGTTAATCTGTGCTCATGGTGCGTTCAGGGTCCCTGAAGATCTGTTCTTGGACGAACAAGAGACTCCCAGCACTGGGTTCTTGTCCTTTCTTGGTGGGGCTGCCTCTAACGCCGCAGTTGCCGCTGCCCCTGCCGTTGTCGCACGCGTTTAAGTCGATGGTTTAGGATGTTCTTAGCGGAATAAATGTGAACTGGGTAACTTTTGATATTATTTTTTTCTTCTTATTATCGTGAATAGAATATGGATCTAATATGTTTTTCATTTTGCTTAATTGCATATTTTACATGATACAATTTGTAGTCTCTTATTTTCCATACAGATCATGGAATAGATATCGAGTTTTGTATTTTGGTTATTCAATTTGATTTGTTCCAATAGAATTTTTATTGATCCTTCATATGAAAATTTTGGTTGACAATATTGTTTCTGATTGGGATAATCTTTTTCTCCTTATTCAGCAGACTTGGGTTTATGTGAATATTGATCTCCATCTCTCTTTTTTCTGTTCTTCAATATAAGCACAAGTGCAGAATCGTTAGCATGTCATTAGTGGAGTCAAAATTCTCAATAACCTCAGAGTGAGTTTTGAGTTTAATTGGAAAGATTCAGTTTGAGAAATAGGCTCTTTGTTAACCTCCCAAGGCTTTTCCTAGTTGGAGCTTCCCTCTGGAGTTAAAGCAAGCCGAGCTCAATCTCAAACTGACAATTCTGACTGTGAGCGAGCTGACAACGAAATCTTTGTGGTTCATCTTTGAACTGTGATGATTTCTGAAAATCTGTCTGTCTGCGGTCTGCACGATTGAAAAGCATAAGGGCAACAGCCTGGTATTAGGTCGAGCGTACATTTGATTTTTCTTGTGACTAGTTTTTGTTATGGAAGGTTTGGATAGCCTTGACCATCTCCCTAGTAAGATATAAATTCTGGAATTAACAAGTTGGGCCTTGTGAGAATCATTCTCGTAATTGATAAATCTTACTCAGGTTCCTGACTTAACCATTTTGCCAGCAAAATATTGGCTAGTAATCACTTCATAATGTTCTTTATCAGTCAAAATGATCACTGCATCTCTCATATTGCTTAAACTCCTTATAAATCAGATAGTGGAAAGGAATGTTTGGAATATGCTGGGGTCTAATATGCTTCAATTTTGTTTTCTTCGTCTTTGTGAATTCCACTCTTCTTCCGAGTTTCCATGAGCAGATTGTAGCTAAAAGGCCAGTATGAGATTCTTGATTTTTTTCCGCTGGAGAAATACATTTTCTTGTGTAGTTTAGGATCCATGTCAAGGTGCACAAATGTTTTGCGAAGTAAAACAAATTTTGTTCCCAGGTAAACAACATTGAAGTTACTGTAGATTACTTGTATAACTTATTTAATTAATTATTCTTGGGCAATGATTCAAGACTGTATTGGTATTGTAACTGATTCGATAACCTTAATTGGACTATTGTGCATTAGGACTGGAACCCTCTAGGTATTCCTTGGGGTAGATTCAAGGAGTCAATTCGGGTTCAAATTCATATTCAACTCAAGTTGAAGATCTAGCTTGATAACTTAGCTCAAATTCAGAGGCTTGTCCGTATCATTGCACTAAAACTATTGTTTTCTAACAAATTTTTTTTCTCTAATGTTTTTTCTGACAATTGTTTCTTTTTCTTTTTTTTTGACTATTGTCTCTTCTTTTTCAGTGTCATTGTTCACTATCTGTCTGAATCAAACTTTAATTCTAGCTGGCCATCTGAATTTGATCTGAGTTAAAATTAACTCTTGATCAAATTTGACTCGATTTGAATATTATCATGATATATATATTTTTCATTTGAAGTGCTTGTCAACTTAGATTGCTTTTTTTTTTTTTTTTGCCTAACTTTTTCATAAAGATCATAACTCCTAGTTTGAGTCAATATGTTATTATATATCTTCAAAATTTGCAGTATAGCATGGACTATTTCTTGTTTGATCATGGATTATTTATTGGTTCATTGAGCAAGGTAATGCATTTGTTAAGGTTAAAAATGAAGAGTTTGCCTCGCCAGGAGTGGTGTCGGTGTCAAATTTGGAGGTCATCCCAAATTTGTTATACTAGAAATAAATTTATGATTTTATATATACTAGATGTTGTTGGAATACATTGTATATTCTGGATTTTTTGAACCAGTGTGGTTAGTAGTCGGGAATTGATTAGATTAATCACCCTTTATATTGAAAGGAAGGGAGGGGAGGTCGATTTTCTGATTCAATATAATTAGTGGCTTAGAATTAATTAGACTAATCACCCTTTTTAAGTTGAAAGGAAGAAGGAACTGATTAAACCAAAAGGTATACAATTTTAAATATTCTTTGGGAACACGGTTTGGGCCGGCTTCTTGTTAGACTGAAACAAAAAACATTTTAACTTTAATTTTCGTTTTCCAGAAAATATAAAGAAGTTAAGTGACTTTGGTCAACAATGTTTTTTCCTAACTAAAATTAAGAATAAATTTAAATCAAGTTAATTTGATCTTAAAAATTTGATTCAATTTAAATTTGTTTAGATTAAACTCAAATCGAATTGACATTGGAAGGGTTAATTCAAATGTGAAGCCAAACCAAACTTGACTTAAAAGGAATTTTAGCTAAATCTAACTCAAAAAAGGGGTGATGATTCGATTTTGTTTGAATTTGATTTGAAATTCAATTTTAATTATGTTATGTGAAAACAAGGTCATTTTGTCCATATTTTTTATTCAAATTAAATTTTAATTGAAAGAAGTTCAATTCGATTTATATCTATTTTTAACTAAAATGTAATTGGTTAATAATATGGATTAAAGGAGGGATACTAAGCTAATATATTAAGTAGAAATGTAGATACAAATATTATAGTGAACACTCGATCATTCAATAACATATTAATATTATTTCCCATATTTATAAGATTATCATATCATTAAATATAATTTTTGGGGGTTTGGTATGCTAAAAATTAAATTATGATAATCCACCGTGGCAATGGGCGATTCCACGTGACTCCCACGTGGTGCATGCAATATAGCCGTTGGATGATAACAACGCCTTGCTGCTGCGCCATGACCCAGTTTCTTCACTACTAACCGTTCGAAGAACGACCATGGAAGTAAAAGTAGCCGTTAGAAATTAAGTGTGGAAAATCTGATACCCTGTCTCTGCTGACTTTGTCTCCCTCGCAAAAACAATATCCCTCATACATATGCTTCATTCATCCTCTCTTCTATCATTTATTTTCTCATTTCCAAGAAGATATAAGAAATATCAAAATTTTCTTCTTGTCCTTCTTCTTCATTCTTAATTTCTTTCAGCAATTTTGCTGCTTCTCTTTCATGTTCATGGATAATACCTGTTGCTTCCTGTTTCACAGCAACAAGTTCTTTATCTATGCGCATTTGTCCTTGTTTCTGCTTGCTTTTACTATTCATTCTGTTTCAGGCCGTTCATGGGATGGGGTGGTTGTCACTCAGGCAGATTTTCAGTCACTTAAAGCCATCAAACGCGAGCTCATAGACTTGAGAGGAGTTCTCCGGAGCTGGAATGATAGTGGTCCAGGAGCTTGTTCTGGTGGGTGGGCAGGAATCAAGTGCGTTAAGGGACAGGTTATAGCTATTCAGCTTCCTTTTAAGGGTCTCGGTGGCAGAATCTCGGAGAAGATTGGTCAGCTTCAATCTCTAAGAAAGCTTAGTCTTCATGATAATGTTATTGCTGGTTCAGTCCCTTGGTCTCTTGGGTTCCTTCCGTATCTCAGAGGGGTTTATCTCTTCAATAACCGGCTTTCGGGTTCAATTCCTGCTTCAATTGGTAACTGTCCTAATCTTCAGACTCTAGATTTAAGTAATAATGCACTTAGTGGTACAATTCCTTCTAGTCTTGCAAACGCCACCAGGTTGTTTAGACTTAATTTGAGCTATAATTCCCTCATGGGTTCTATCCCAGCACGTCTTACTAGACTACCTTCTCTTACTATTCTTGCTCTTCAACACAACAATGTATCTGGTTCTATTCCAGATACGTGGGGTGTTTTAGCAGGAAACAACTCTTACCAACTTCAGTTCTTGAACCTTGATGATAATCTTATCTCTGGAACAATCCCAGTTTCGTTGGGCAAGTTGGGATTGCTTCAAGAGATTTCTCTGAGTCATAACAAGATTGTTGGTCCTATACCTGATGACCTTGGAAAGATCTCTGAGCTACAAAAGATAGATTTGTCATACAATGCTATAAATGGCAGCCTTCCTGTTACATTTACTGATCTAACCTCTCTCGTGTCTCTAAATCTTGAGAACAACCGCCTTGGTAAGCAAATGCCAGATGGAATGGAAAAGTTACAAAGCCTTACAGAACTCAACCTGAAAAATAACAAGTTTGAAGGTCATATTCCTGAAAATCTTGGTAACATCTCTAGCATTGTCCAACTTGATTTATCAGAAAACAATTTCACTGGTGAAATCCCTGCTTCATTTGTCAGCCTAGCCAATCTTACTTCTTTCAATGTTTCTTACAACAATCTTTCTGGTTCTGTTCCATCTCTCCTCTCTAAGAAGTTCAATTCAAGCTCTTTTGTGGGAAACCTTCAGCTATGTGGCTACAGTATTTCAACTGTATGTCCTTCCCCCTCACCTCTCAGTATTGCACCTTCCCCTGAAGAAGTACCAAAACATCATCATCACCATAAACTGAATACCAAAGACATTATTCTCATAGGAGTTGGAGCTCTCCTGGCAATTCTATTTATCCTGTGCTGTATTCTGCTCTGTTGTCTGATGAAGAATAAGTCCACTTCAAAAGAAAAGAGTGGTAAATCTGCAGTTGGAAAAGCTGTTGAGAAGGAAACTCCAGGGGTGGTCGGCCCCCAAGTTGAATCAGGCGGTGAAATGGGTGGGAAATTAGTCCATTTTGATGGTCCATTTTTGTTCACAGCTGATGATTTGTTGTGTGCAACTGCGGAGATAATGGGAAAGAGTACTTACGGAACGGCATACAAGGCAACATTAGAAGATGGTAGTCAAGTTGCTGTGAAGAGATTAAGGGAGAAAACTACGAAGGGACAGAAAGAGTTTGAAGCTGAGGCTGCTGCTCTTGGGAGGATTCGCCACCCAAATCTCTTGGCCCTCAGGGCTTATTACTTGGGACCTAAAGGAGAGAAACTCCTTGTTTTTGATTACATGTCCCTAGGGAGTCTTGCATCTTTCCTCCATGGTAAGTTTAATACTCAACCAACTCATAAATTGTACGATCCCTGGTTGCTTCAATTTTTCTAATGCATACTGTTTCCTTTTATGCAGCTCGCGGGCCAGAAACTGTCATTAATTGGCCTACAAGGATGAATATAGTTGTAGGTGTGGCACGTGGATTAAACTACCTCCATACACAAGAGAACATGATACATGGCAATCTCACGTCCAGCAACATACTAGTAGACGAGCAGACTAATCCTCACATTGCGGACTTTGGCCTCAGCCGTCTAATGACTGCTGCTGCCAATACTAATGTTATTGCCACTGCAGGAACACTCGGATACCGTGCACCAGAGCTCTTGAAGCTGAAGAATGCTAGCACAAAGACAGATGTCTACAGTCTAGGAGTGATTATTTTGGAGCTCTTAACTGGGAAGTCCCCTGGTGAGCCGATGAACGGGATGGATTTACCCCAGTGGGTGGCCTCAATTGTGAAGGAGGAATGGACAAATGAAGTTTTTGACTTGGAGCTTATGAGGGATACACAGACAATAGGTGATGATGAACTGCTTAACACGTTAAAATTAGCTCTGCATTGTGTGGATCCATCACCGGCAGCACGCCCAGAAGTTCAACAAGTTCTACAACAATTAGAAAAGATTAAACCAGAGCTAGCTCCAGCTGCTAGTTCTGCAGATGATGGAGCTAAAGTCCCGGGGTCCCCAAGTGAATAGAACTACAGTCGTGATCACCTACCACTATACATAATCTATAGATAATTTTTTGGGAACAAGAATAAAAGGGGTTTTGATTATTTTATAGCAGCAGATAGTTGTTGAATTCTATTAATTCATATTCTTTCCTGGTGTATGTATGTACGTGCATGGGTTGAATTTATTCATTATAATTATTCTTTTTTTTTCCTGAGTCAATAATAATGTTTCATGTTTATGTACTAAAAAATAATCCAATTAAGGTGCTGCATTTGAAGTGACAGATTGTTTTAAAACGGTGCCGTTTTTATTGTAAGGGAGAACATAAAATACAAACTCACTTCTGGGGTTCAGTCACTCTTGTCTTCTCTCTCTGTCTCTTGTGCTTCGCCATGGATGACCTTCAGTTACAAAAAATAGCAATATCAGGTCCGACGTTAGCCTCCATGATCCAACGGTTCTCCTCTTCCCCTGGTGATGTGGACGGCTTCGTCTTCGGCCATGTCACTCAAATCACCACGCTTTCGGACGACACCTCCGCCTCCCAACTCACTGCCACTATCACCGGCTTCCTCTGCTCCGGCTCACCTCTATCATTCTACGATGCACTCGGCCGAGTCAACTCACCCAAAGTCCCCGCTCATAACCAACACAACCACCTCCTCGGTTGGTTCTCCGGCCGCCGCCAATCCGCCCTCCGTCCATCCATGCGTGAGTTCTCTGTCACAAATTCTCTCTCAAAAATTCCCCAATTCAAGTTTTCAATCAAAAACTCTTCAGAAACCCTAAGTCCGTGCGTGTTCATTCTCTTGACCACTCCCTTAACGGACCAACTGATCCACACGCACCAGTACCGCGCGTACCAATTCAACGTTTCAGACAAGTCCTTTCACGCCAAGTCACTCGACGTGGTTAACATCGGTCCCGCATTCCGAGGACATTACGATAATTTCGCCCCGAACTGCGCGTTGCCGTTGATGAATTGCTCGGCGATGGATGAGGAAAGCGTGAACGCGAAGAAGGAAAAGACGAATGATCAAAAACAATTGGATCTGTGTACGGAAGGTTTTCGAATTGGGGAGTTAAAACGGTTGATGGGACCCGAGGCAGCGAATTACACAGAAGCTTTGGAGGATTTGTATGAGAAAATGTTGGATAAAGCTGATATGTTGACTCGGCTCGTTGAATCCAGCTCGGCTAAGGTTTTCGAGCTGGTGGGTTTTTAGAATGTTATGTTTTGATTTGGGGATTGAATTTTCTTGAATGATTTTTTGTTTGTTTGTTTGGCAGGAAAATAACAATAGAAAGTTGAGGTACAAGGTTTCCAGGTCGGCTGCAATGGAGTAATAGCTTGTTTGAATCGTCTTGTTGCTGGTTCATTATCAGGTAACTTTGTTGCGAGTTCAGTTTAATTTCAATGTTCTGTATTAAGTTTGAATGCTTGATGTTATTGCTGGTGAACATGAATATCCATGTTCAGTAATTCTGTAATATGAAAGCTTAAAAGCAAGCATGTCTTCAGTTAGCTGGTAGAGTTATAGATAGCCTTTGGAATGCTACACAGAAGATGTAATTTTCTTTTCGCATAAACGGAGAGAGTCATCCTGACTGGAAATCATTTTGAGAAGATTATGATTACATTGGGTAGGAAACTCAAGTTAAAGAACGTTATGGTAACCAATGTTCTTAGAGCCGGTCCACGCATCAACCTCTGATCAAAGGCATGTAACATCAAAATGACATCATGATGACAGTCAGACCCGATTGAATTGTGATTTATCACTATTCAACTGATTCAACCTGAATCGATCTAATCTAATAGTTGAACCGGGATCTAGCCTTGACTTGATCCTGATTTTAAAACATTGATTTGTACTAGATAAAATTAAAGAAGAAGCGATGAGACACAATTCAATATTGGCTTAGAAATTGTCCCAAAGTTCGGAATGTAGTATAATATGTTTCCAAGAAACGAACATATAGAGTCCAACAATTCAGCTGTAACTCTTGAGGATATATTTTCTTTGTTACATATGCTCACTTATTGAATTGATGTACTACAAATGGGGTACCGACTCTTTCTTTGTTGTTTCTTTTAATGATAAGCTGGATTTTGCTAGTGAACTGCTGCAGTGAATCCATTATGTTCATCTGTCTCCCTGATTTATTGTTCTCTTGGTTACTTCTGGAATGTTGATATCAGAGAAGTGCTCGGTGTTAAGCTAACTGTTGGGCAGTGACAATTTTCCAGTGGGTCTGTAAAGATTTTACTTCTTGGTGGGATATATTTGGATGGTTTTTGGGCTGAAGTTGGCATATACTATGTAGCAGCTGATGACAGTCGGGAATATTTGGTGCTTCTGGAAAGATGAGGATGACTTGACATTGTCCTTAGTTGGGTACTTACACACCTCCTACATGGATCATATCTTTTGTTTTGTGCATATCTTTATTGTTCTCATTTGCCCTTCAGAATTCTTGTACTGAAGGAACCCAATGCAGTTTGGTTTAAAGAATGAAATTGGATTTGAATTGGATGAAGTTGGGATTAGTTTGTTTTCTATTTCCAATTCAGCATCTCGACAATATTCCTGGCTACTGAAATTGAGAACTGTTATTAAATTTGTTTATGCTCACATTAGGAATGGGAAGGAATTACCGAATTGCATCAGATATAACTATGGCTGCAATTGAGGATCAAGTTGAGCCGAATCCAAACATGGACTAGCTTGAATTCCACTTGAGTCCATTATGGCCAGTTTGAATTTAATTCAAATCAAATTCCAATTGGTTAACGATGTCATTAGAAAATCATAAACAAGATGAGTAGTTTTATTAATGAAATTGGCAGAACCATCAAAGAAAATTTTAGGTCAGACTCGAATCAAATGGTTAATTAAAACTTAGCTTAGATTTGATTTGCATCAAGCCAAACACTAATTTGAGCCAAGTCAGCTTGGTTCAAGTCCATATCTACTCATGACTCGACTCAGTTATTATTGAACCAAGCTGAAGCGATTCTATTATTTACTCGAGCCCAATTCAAGTAGGTTGTCACTCGACATGATGAGCTCTTGAGCATTGAGCAATCTGGTTCTTAAAATAGTGAAAATAAGCAATTCCTATCTTAAATTCGACCCCAGAAATATTGGGTTCGGCTCAATTGCAACCTTAGATACACCCATAAAAGTTCAATTGATAGAAAAGAACACGCAACAATGAGGGCTGTGTAGAATAGACTTAATACATCTTATCAAATGCAAGTCAATGCTGAGATACAACTCAATTAGCGGGGAAAAAAAAAGCAATCAATAGCATACAACCAATTAACGTTGGCAGAGCTGAAGGAAAAATATTTTGCTTCTAAATTCCATGCCTTACCACCAATTACCATATTGAACAGATATGCTAACATCCTATTTATGCATAGTCGTAGAATTTTATATAAGATGTTGTAGCTCTTAGAAATTTACTCACCTCAAATGAATCCGTTTGGCCACAATAGAGGGTAGATCTTCAGACACAGTGACGTGATTCTGATATGAGAAAAGCGTTGGTGCTGCTTCGTGGTTACCCAATGGAGTTAATATTTGAAGCACTTGCGTGGGGTTTGGCCTGATGGAATTCAACTGTTTCAACATCTTTAGAAGACAGTAGAAATGTCAACAAATTAGAAAGATTCACCGCTCCATCTCAGACCAAACCAATTTCCATGGTCCACTTTTTGTTCTCAACCTGCAATACATATCGATAGATTAGAAAAGAATTCACCGGTCAATACTTAATTCTAATATCCTGTTGGTCACGCCCAAAAATGAACCAATTTTTAAGATACTGATCTGTTCAATTTACCTTTTCTGTCTAGGGCGGGACTTGAGCCAAGCTGACTCAAGCTCAAAGTTCGATTCGAGTTCGTATGAATTGAACTCGAATTAAGCACAAGCCATGATTCTTGGCTTGCTTGGAAACTAGTCTGACTCCGAGCTGGTGGAAGCTTGGCTCAGTCCAACTTGCAAGCCAATTGTTCAGTTTGGCTCGATTGTAGCTCAAATCGAGTCAAGATGAACAATTGGCAAAATAAAGTTTTAATGATGGGAAAAACATGTTGTTTTGACATTTAAAACAACATTATTCCAACCATTATTAAAACGAGTCATGAATTCAACTCACAAACAAGCCATGAATACAAGACAAGCTTCAAACTTTCAACTTAAGCTAAGTTCAAACCATCCTAATCCCAACTCTACAAATTCAAGTCAAGTTCAAGCTATTCTACTATGTATGTGAGTTGAACTCAAGCCAACCCATGTTCGGGCTTGACTCATATTCATGCCAAATTTTTCCTAATTTTGTCATGATAAAGTGGGTATAATAAGCTTTATTATTACATTCTTGACTGAAGCTCAATGATCAATTTTCGAGCAAAAGAAAATGTACACTATTTACTATATATGATTGCGATAAAATTTCCACAAAATATTCCCTGTTAACAAACAACACAGTCAAATCTGAAAACTTGAAGGCTCGCTCAACAGAAAATCTACATATGATGTGATTTGCCATTATCCTTATTAAAAGTTCAATTAACATATATGATATTTGAATTAGTATCTTATATTGTCTCCTACAAAACCAAAATTTTGTTTACCTCCAAATTCCAAATGCTACGCGCAAGGTCATGAATAGAAATAACCCAGTCCAGACTCCAGGAAGACCAAAAACAGGAGCAGCCACAAGAAGGAAACCTGATGAGATCACTGCAACCAGTACCTATCCAACCCAACTTTGCAGGTGAGGAAGGAAAATTAAGTATTATGTTAATAATTTCATTTTGGTAGAATATTAAGCACCATAGAGTACGCAGCATATTCATAGTCAGAAACCCCATAGTAGAGCCCATCCAGGACAAAGGCAAGAGCATTCACTGGCTGAGTTCCAGCAACAAACTGCAAAATACGGTTGATCTCAGATCAGATACAAGTAAAGCAGTTTTATGTCTAAAATTAGAAGCTGCAACCAGTACCTAATTTGTTTATAAATTCAGGTTCCTAAATCTATAAGGTTTTGGTCATAATTGAAAATGGTATAAATTTGGTCTAGATGAGAAATGGAAATCAAACATAATCAGACAACAAACTGCCAATAACTTCTCTTTTAAATGTAGTGTATTGTTTGTGTTTGACACTTCACCTACTACACAGAAAAAATGCAAAGCCAATTTTGAGCTTTAATATCAAAGCTCAAATCTGATTAAAAAACCATTCCAGACAATCAAAACAGATCAGATTTAGCATTATGCTGTTTCAAAATAGCTCTAGACTCTGCAACCAACTAGCGATCCCTGGAATTTAATGGCAGCCAAATTTGTTTGGATGGTAGAAAGTTTTGCAACTTCACAGAACTGTTGAAAAAAAAAAAAAGTGGCTTACCAAAATACCAGACCAGGCAATTCGCAGAACTTCTGAATCTGTGCTGAATAAATGAGAAAATGCACCAAATCCAAGGAATAATATAACAGCCAAACCTAATCCTGTTACTAAACCAATCTGCTTGCCAAGCAAAGGGCAATAACATGAATTGAACAAATTAAATGAAAAGAAACCAAACCACTGTGAAAATTAAATATAGCAGTTATTGGTTATACAGACCTGTAAGAGTCTGTAAACCACTTGGCGTGCTTCTTTGTAATTTCCTTGAGAGTAACCAGTAGCAAGAAGAGCCTGTGATAAGAGAGATCAAAACAATAATCTGTGAAATAAACAGGTTCAAGAAAAACATTGAATCAATTATTACAAAGATTTTGCACGAAATGGAGGTCATTTGAAAGTAACTACAAGAAAGAGGCAAACATTCCACCATCATACTGTCTTCCATTAAGGTCCATGCATCATAGCAAGCATTCACTTCTACTACAGGATAAGTAATAATTGCTCTCCTATATTGTATCTATAGCTTTTTTATCCGTTAGAAAACAGTTGTGAGATATGAATATAGATGAAAAGAAAGAACTGAAACTTCATTGGTTTTGTTATATTAAATTCTTTTTCCCAGCGAACCCATTAGTATTCTTACCTATTTACAACCAAAAAAAACTTAAAAGAGTGTAAAATTATCATAGTTGTGATAATGAGACCAGTCTTCTTCTCATTTAGATGAGAATCCAGTAAATGTTGGCAGAACTATAAATCATAAATCATTCTCAGATATATTATGATCAACCACTGAAGTAATAGTACATATCAAATAAATTTTTAATTACAGGAACTCCAGCATTATGCATAGATTATCTCTTTACCTGCGGAGGAGATCAGCTACATTTTAATATATTCTTGGTCAATCAATTTTTTTTGCAACTTGCTACCATATTTCATGAAACATCACTGGGATGTGAACAATTTCTACCTGACCAGCCAGTGCTAGTGCATCAGTAAGCAAAGATACCGTCAACCAAACTTGTACACAAATTTGATAACCAGCCATTGGTATGGGGCCCTCCCTAGCTGCCATGGATGTTGCCAGTGTCATGGTCAGAAGCACTGCTATTGTCCTGCCTATAAGAAGACCACCTGCAAAACCAAATAGCACATCCTTAATTTAGTGGAAAACTTATGTAAGTTGTACCCCTGTTTATATACATGAAGTATAAGATGCATCTAATCTCCTCGTGTGCCCAAAAGCCATCAGTCTTTTCACTTGACCAAACTGTTCTAGTATTTTTTTTTAATTGTATAATGAAATCATAGGTTGGTTTGATCTATCAAAAGTTTTCAATTAAAAATGACAAGTACTACAGTAAAACTGAAATTACAATAGGATTTTCTTTTCTTTTCATTTCTTTTTTTTTTACTTCTAGAATTAACACACCAAGAGGAGTTATAGCACTCACTTGAAGAGTAGAGTTTAGTGGACCTTAAATTTTAGGGTATGAGGAATGTACCAGATTTCAGGTAACGCATTAATCTTCCACCATCAATTTCTGGGGACATCAATGATATTTTGCCATTCAATTTCCAGAGAAGGATAAAAGCAATTAAATATCTGGCAAAGATGTTAGTCAAAAATCTATTAGGGAAAAAAGACACTTCTGTAATTGCATAAACATTGATTGCAAAGAATATCACCAATGTCAAGTTTACCACATAATCAACGTACTCAGAAATCACAGTAGCAAGTGCAGCTCCACGAATGCCAAAATCAAGTAAAAATATCAAAATTGGATCCAAGATTGCATTCAGTAAATTGCCAGCCCCTGGTGATCCAGCATAAAATATTTTTCATATACAGAATTAAAAAAATAAAGAAAACAGATAACCCATATGCTAAACCTTTTCTAGAATAAAATATTATTTCTTGATAGCTACAAGAAAAGGCTAAACCCTAAGCCTTGACTCTAAAGCATCCAGACTTGACAGAAAAAAATAGGTTCACTTTGACGAGTAATTCGAGAAAGTGCTACTCTAACTCCAAATTATTAACTTCACTTTTTCAGATAGCTAGCTGAACTGAAAGATAAAGAAGAGGTATGCTGCAATACTTGCCGATGGCATACAAAGGTGTCTTCGTATCCATAAATCCACGAAAAGCACCTTGTGCAGCAAGTGCAATTACAATAGGTGGAGCACCAAAGGCCCTTGAGGCAAGAAAATTCTCAGCTGGTACTCGCATAGGTGAATCCTATAAAATAATAAATCTTAGGATAAAACTCCAAAAACATTCTCAACAAATATATTACAAATATAGAATCAAAGTACAACCATGACATATCCACAGTCACCGTATTTACCATTTGAGGCACAAATGAAGGAGCCTTAAGCAGCAAGTAGTGCTCAAAACTAGATATTTTGAAATTTGCTTGGGAATCTTAATGTTTCAGTAGCCAAAGTGGCATTAACTTAGATTACCCTTGCCATGGAATTCGGATGAAACCACTAAGAGTGATAAACTTTATGAACATTCTAACTGATGGCATTTCTAGTATTTCTATACCTAACCAAAATTCATGCATGTATCAGTGACGAAGAAGCTAAAGTTCATTCACAGTCTTGAGGCTAGATGTATGAAAGTTCTTGTGCTCTAAGAATACCAAGACTAAAGTTCGTCAATGAATTTCCAATACCAGAAACACAGAAGAGAATTGGAAAAGTAGGACGTACGACTGGAATACCCATGATACTCATTAAGAAACCTGAGCCAAAAGAGAGTGCAACAGCTTCTGCAATGCCAAGGCCAGCAGCAAGCGCCAAAGAAGTAGATACTGAAGGAAGCTGTTTCTTGCATTGTTGCTTGACACCATAATCTTAATGAAAGCCACATTATCAAAAATAGCATTCAACTAAATAATGCAACAAATGTAAATGATGCAACAAATGTAAATGAATATAATAGTTATGCAGATAACAATTGAAACAAAGAATGCTATCACATAATAGCTTTATTACCATCACCAATATGGCTAGTACCACCATTTCCCTGATTATTTAATGCCTGCTCTTCAGCAACAAAGGATGTTGTTACGTTAAGCAATGGAACATTGAACAGTTTAGACACTAAATTAAACACAGAAACTGAAACCCCAACTGCTGCCAATTCAACCGACCCTACACAATAAATAAGCAATTTCACTTACAATTATGAACCAACTTATACAAAAACAATAAACAGAAAAAAAAAAAATCAAATCATAATCAGGCATCACCGAAACTTGTCTCTAATAAACTTTGAACAAACTATTGAGAAGCGGCTTCCACAAGTTCAATAAATTTGGCAATCAAAGTGGAAGTCATCAAGTAGTTCATAATCCTAGTGTACATTAATATTTCCAAATAATTAGCTGAATCATTCAAGACCACACAACGCAGCAAATTGCGGCGTTCAAAATCAACTTCCTAAGAAACTTTTACAAAGCTAACAACCTGTATAGTGCGAGATTTCAAGACAAATATATAAAACTTAAATTACAATCGAACATCTAAGTTGCTTTTTAACATTTCAAACCTCGCAACATGTTTAATTTAGTATCCAAAAACTATATTTTAGTTGAGAGCTATAAAAATTAAAAAGCTGAAAACACTTTCACCTAAAATTAACACATTACAACTGAAGGTCATTATATAAAATTATGCGCGTTTCTTGTTTTTATAAACGAAAACATCAACAAAGAGAGATAAACAGCTACCTATATGGCCAACAAAAGCTGTATCGACAAGTGACGCAATAGGATCAGCAGCCAAAGCCAACGTAGCAGGTAAGGCAATTGACCATATCTCCATTCCCAATTCATCAAGCTTGAATCCATCTCTACAACAATTTTTTTAATTTTTAATTAAGAACCAAAACAAAGTTACAACGAGCGAGCTAGTCAGCTAGTTCGGATAGTACCTCAAACTGCCGAAGAAAACAGAAAACGAATCAGATGAAGTCAATATCTTCGGGCCGGGTTTACCTATCTCTTTAGGAATTAGTTTTGGTGGCGACGTTTTGAGAGAAGTGGTGGTAGTGGTAGTGTTTTTCTCGTGAAGTGATGATTTGGGGACGGTTTTGTGACGAACTGAGCAGCGGAAGTTTCTGGAACGAGATGAATTGGATTGTATAGAAGAAGAATTAGTGTAGAGACAGAGAAGATGATGCGAGAGAGCCGTAGTGGCCATTTTCAACTGTTTTGTTGGTTAAAAGAGTGAGCGAGAGCAAAGGGAGTCTGCTTTGAAACTCAACGAGGTAACTGGAACCATGAGTTCTTCTGGGCTGTGCTTGTTCACTGCTATTATCTGCCAAGGAATTTTTTAGCGGCTAAATTTGTGGTCGTTTGGATTTTGTACAGTACGGCTGCTAGCTTGGTACACTTGTGTACTGTGCTGGTTTGTTCATCGTACTAAATATGTAAAAGGCCCAGGAATCTATTTCCCCCCAAGTTTTTTTCTTTTTAAATAAAATGCTCTCCCTTAATTTATAAATATCTAAATATTTATTCATTAATCAAAATTTATAATTAAGATAAATAATTAATATTTAAATATTTTATATAAATAATGATTTTTAAAAATTTATTTTTAATAAAAATTCAAAAATAAATATATTTTATATAAATAATAAATTTATTATAATAAATTTTAAAAATATTTAAAAAATTTTAAATTTTAAAAAATATCATCAATAATCAAATCAAAAAACTAAAAACAATCTCTTGATTCATAGTTGTTTTCATCATCAATCGTAATTGAAAACAGTTAGAAATTACTAGTCTTCATCTCATTGATCGTTTTTTATTACAATTAATAATGAAAGCGATCAAATCTGATCATCTTTACCAAAAAAAAAATCGATTTAATCAAATTTGTAAAATAAGATAATCAAATTTGGTTGTTTCGTGAACTAAAAGGTTGTTTTTAACTTCTTAATTTAATTATTAGTGATTACTGTTGTTAATAACCCTATTAATGACAATGATTTTTTTTTGTTTTTTATATTTTTTATTTAAATATTAAATTATATTCTTATTATATTTATTTTGTTAGAGTGATTTAGTTATTTTACTAAAAAGTTAAAAAAATTAATGAAAAATTATAAACAGATGAATGTTTGAATTTTTAAAAATTAGAAAGTAAAATTTTATAAAAAAAAAGATAAAAAGTTATCAACAAATAAATGTTTTAATTTTTAAAAGTCAATAAGTGAAATTTTACTTTTTGAAAAAGTTTGGGTGAGAATAAATCCTTTGGCCTATGTAAAATTATTTTAATATATTTGACTAATATAATTAAAATTATACAATGTAACTAGATGAATGCAGTTCAAATAGAGCCAATGAGAAGCCCATTTGGATTAAATGGGCCTACACATGCTTGATTGTTCCAGCTTCAAGCACTTGACTTTGACATCTCCATAATAGAGTGCATCTAATTCGAATTGTTCATATTTTTCTTCTACGGTGATTTTTTTTTAATTATTTTACATTTAAAGAAAATTATTTTAATGATTAGAACGAGTCAAACTTAATTTTAAAATAATTATTTTAGATTTAAATTGATCTTTATTTGGATTTATTTTAATTTGAATCTAATTCTTTAAATGATGCTTTAGTCTTGAGCATTCATCATTATAACGTGATTAATTGACATTATTGGAATTAGCATAAATTTGACTAGAAAGTCATACAATTACGTGTTTAACTTGTCAAGTTACTTCTTTAGTCTAGTTGACCTTTATTCGAGTTTAATTTGGATTCGTCCCTAATTTCCACA
This sequence comes from Anacardium occidentale, assembly GCA_026122585.1. Classification (NCBI taxonomy): domain Eukaryota; kingdom Viridiplantae; phylum Streptophyta; class Magnoliopsida; order Sapindales; family Anacardiaceae; genus Anacardium; species Anacardium occidentale. The sequence continues at coordinate 212,491 of JAJEJH010000326.1, read as the reverse complement.
TTAACATTATTCAAGACTGAATCGAACCTGAAATTCATCATTTTAGTCAAGAGTGCCACAATGTATGGTAATAAAACATACAAGTAGTAAAATTAAACATGTGGGATTCGGAGACTTTCTGCTTGAATTGCGCCTCCTGCAACTGAAAATGTTTCCACGGCTCTTTATTAACCAATATGAATAAAAAAAAATTGACACATGTTTCACGCTATCACACCTTATCACATGCCAATTCAAAGCCCCCGTTGGTTGGTGATATGGAGGGCCAAAGTAGATTAAAAAATAAGCATTAAATCTCTAATTAATGAAGCCTCTTTATGGTTAATTCCATCAGATTGGGTCAAGCCATAACTATACGGTTGTCATCTCATGTATTTCAAAGGTCAAATTGAAACGTAAGAAGAAAACAAAAATGGGATTGGTCAATAGTGATAAATACAATTTAGTGGAAGGGAAAAAGGAAGCGTGGAAATACAGTCACCTGAAAAGTGGGAAAAAAATATCAGGGAACGTTCAAAACGAGTGAACGAAGACGCCAAATGAAGCCTAACCTTGTCTTCGATTATGATAGAATCCAAACTTCAGAAGTTTGGTCAAAATCTTCCCTCTGAAAATGGATAAGTCCTAGTACAATAACATGTTCTTATTCACTGTAAAGCTTCAAAAGATAATGTTAAACTGTTGTGAAACAGAAAGAGGGTCGAGTTGAGATGTGACAGGTCCAAACAAACCAGAGGGCAAACAGAACCCTAGCTACCTCCATTAATGTTATGACTGAAGATCTTCTTCAAAATTGACGCAAGTAACAACATTTGTACGTACCCAAATGAGAACCAAGATCCTTCATGGGCCGAGAGAGTAAGAAGAGAAACAGTAAGAAGAAGCTATGAAACTCAGGATGGATAGCGCTACAGGAGAGCCATTTTCCATGGCAATAACAGTGGCGCTATCCCTCCTGAGCTTAACAGATTCTTCCATACAACATATATATGATACATGATCGTTTACAGAGGAAGCAGCAGAAGGGTAAAACGTGCTTCTGGGAAGCCATAAAAGAGCCAGCTCAAAGCAAGCAAACCAAGCTCAGGCTATCAAGGCTGGTTGGCTCTTACAATGGTGGGGAACATTTAAGCTGAGACAGGTGTATTTATAGTAGCTGATCAGCACAGAACGTGGGGATTGCAGACAAACGTCACCACTCCTGGAGCCATGAGAACCCTTGACTAACTTATTTTTTGTTAATTTTTTTAGTAGACTACAGTGAGTGAAGAGACGGATTTATTATATTATTTATTTATATTTAAGGTGAAATGATATTTTTACCCTTACTCATTGCCAAAACGTTGAGCACTAAAATTTAAGCAATCTTGTAAATTCAATGTTACAATATCTGTCATGTTTCAATAATATTACATATAGTAGATGAATTATGAAAATTTAACACTTAATTCAGATTATAGTGAGCCAAATTCAGGGGTAGACTCGGTTAGCTTTCAAGTGGCTCAAGAAAACTCCAATTTGAGTTTGAGTTAAATACGAATTAGGATTTTTGTCTTTTTTGTAAATTGAATCAAATTTGAATTAAAAAAATTTGATTCGATTCAACTCACAAATCAATTGTTTAACTCAATTAGATTTGAGCTCGATTATAACTTAAAATAAATTAAGTTAAATTATTAGTAAAACGATATCAATTTGACATAACAATAACATTGTTTCAATTATTATTAAATGAGTCAAACTTGAAACCTTGGATTTTCACTTTCAGCCAAGTTCAAACTTTCCTAAATCCTAATTTGACAAACTTGAGTCAACCTATTATATGATCTAAATAAATTTAAATCAAACAATGTTTAACCTCAATTCAGCTTATATCCCATAGGGTCATGTTGATGTATGGTTTCGAAATAAGGGGGCTAAGGGAATTTCACAATAGATTGAGGGTCACAAATGAATGTTTGACCCAGATTTCACACGATTTCCTCTTTGGTTACAATGTATTATTTGTTTAATGCGTCTGCCGACTGCGATACGATTTGCAATACAACGGGAAAATATTGGATTACGGAATGGGCCTACTTCTTCATTGGTTTTGAATGTTGATTTTTGGTATCGGTATTGTCTAATTTTGCCTTTTTGTTTAAAAGAAACCCTCTTTCTTCCTTTCATTCATCATCATCATCATTACCACCCCTTTCAAGTTAATCTTCTCATTAATGATTACGATTGCACATAATATCGTCTTACTCACTTTCAACTTCAGGGGGCGTGGGGATTTTCGTATTTTGCATATTTATTTACCCCTCGACTCTTTGAAAGTAATGCTAATTACTAATAAGGTTGGATTCATTTCATATTAAATCCGATCAAAGATTCAGTTTAATCGCCTGATGTTTAAAAGGATTAATATGAAATCAATTCAAAATTTTAATAAATTAAAATTAAAATTTGATTTGCTAAAAACTGGACACAAATTTAAAAATAAAATAAAAAATTTGGAATACAGAATTAATAGTTTTACAAAGGTAAATATATAATTTGATTGATATTCTTATATTATTAATTTGGCCAAGTAAAATTCTACACATGATAATCTTCTAGAAAGTTGTTCTGTATTATAAGTCAAATTTTAATTTTTTTTCTTCCTCAATACATTTGATAAAGAAAAAAATATGAAAATTTTATCAGGGGTTTGAAAGATTCAAACATTTTAAATTAATATTGTTATTTGTTATAATTTAAAAAATAAAAAAAAACATGAATTATAAACTTTTAAATAATACAATAAAATACTCTAACTTTACAGAATAAAAATATCATATAAAAGGGGTATAATTCAATCAAAACATATAATACATGCAAATTGAAAAACACTATAGATTCTCGTATAACTTTTATAATACGAGATTTCATAATTATCTTTAAATAATTGTGGTTAATAGGAATACTAATGGAGAGATTATAAATTGTATAACCGAGTTTTTATAATATCATTCATATTTGTATATAAAATATGATTATTTTACTTGAGGATGAAGAATAATATTATATTTAATAAATTTTTAAATATTTATTTATATAAAGTTGTGTATATAATTGATTATTTTTTTAGTCGTTCAAAGAGATTGACATTTTTAAAGCATATTAAGTTATATTGATCCCTTTTGACAACAAGGCAAATATTAAATTGCATGAATAAATTAAAAAATAAAGTATTTTTTTAAGATGAATATGTGTAAATATTTTTATGGTGAAAATACATTGTAAAGTAAGACTTATGATTTTACAAATATTTATATTCCATTAAAATTGAAATAGTGCAAAAATTAAAGTATATTAAGAAATTGAGGCAAGGATTCACCCCAGAAGTGCCATTTAATAAGCAATCATAAAAAAGAAAACAATATCATGACGTGTGTGGTACATCCATAGGGGTGCAATTAAAATTATTATACATTTTAAGCCTAAATGGTAAATGGAAGCAGTATTTATTTTAGGCCAAACCTCTATTTTCCATCCATAGTTTAAGGCGGGGACAAGCTGTCATTCTCAAAGTTTCAAAAATCTAAATTCCCACCTGTAAGCCAACTTTAATATTAAAAATAACAGTGTACAGTAATAATGTAGGGGTATTTTTATCTTTTTAACATTTAAATTTTATAAATTAATAAACTAAATTTTATATAAATATAAAATACTAAAAATATTTTAAAAATATTAAAAATTGAAGCAACCACCGTCACCGGTGCCGATGGCGGTGGCCACCCATAATAGAACTAGGTGGCCATTTTCGACCACCTGGTTCCAGGAAATATCAGATCTGGTCTTCTCGTTCGGTGAAGGCGGTCAGATATGACCGTCTTCACCCGAAATAAAGGTCAAAAACGGCCAGTGGGGCCAAGACTGACCATTTACGACCATTTTAGGCTCCTAATTCTGTCGGAGGCGACCAGATCTTTTCAACTCTTAATTATGTCGGTGGCAGCCAGATCTGGTCGCCTCCTCCAAAACTGGAGGCGGCCGATTTGGCCGTCTCCACTGAACGGGAATGTCAGATTTAGCATCCTTTAGAATCAGATGATCGAAAATTATCACCTGTATCTATTATGGGCAGCCACTGTCGTCGGCACTGATGGTGGTGGCTGCTTTAATTTTTAAATTTAAAATTTTTTCAATTATATTTAAAAATTATTTTATAATTTTATCATAAATTTTTAATTTTTAAAAAGGTAGTTTAATCATTTTAGTAGAAAAATTATAAAAAATTCTTCTAAGGGTGGGAGATTGGGCTTTTGAAACCTTGGCGGTGACAGTTTGTCACCATTTCAAACTATGGGTGGGAAATAGTACTTTAGCCTTTATTTTATTTTCAAGCTTTGTTGTCGGTCCAATTTATAAACGTTGAATAATCGATTTGGTAAGTTTATAATAATAATAATAATAATTTTGACCTAATTAATGGGCTTTGATTTAAATTGTAATTACCTTCTTGTACTCGCCACCATCACCGTCTCCGTGGGCAGGTCCCATGTACAAAACAATGTCAATTATTTTGGCTGCACTTGTTCTCGGGTTGATCATGACATATTCCTAATGCGAGGGTAAAAATGTAAATTAAAATTGAGCTGTTGAGTGTACAAGAATTTAAAACCTTTCTTCTTAAGAGATTAGAATTTTGATCAATTTGTTACTACCAATTAATTACAGGTATAGATTAAGTGTAGATTGGAGTTAAATTAACTTAGGTACAAATTTATGTTTGACTTGAATTAGTAGAGATTTGAAGGTTTTACAATGATTTCCTTTTTTCTTTTTTCATGAATTTGTTCTTCTTTGACTCTTTTATTTTATAATAATATTTTATACAATATTTTTTTTTATTCTTCTTCTTCAACTACGACTGAATTTGATGTTAAATTAATCTTTGATCAAAGTGAGTTTAATTCGAACATATCTGTCTCTTAGATTATGCAAGTGACATATTGGGGCATTTTAGGGGGAAAGGAAATCATATTATTCATTTCGATGGCAAAGCAGTAAAAAAACGCAAACTTGGGAGTCAATATTTGATGCCATTAGTGGTAAAATCCCAAATTCTCATGCTCTTGCTTTTATTTTCTCCTCTTCCCAAAAAGGCCAAAGGACATTTTCCCACCCATAGTTTGAGGCGGAGACAAAGTCCCACCCGTTAAGTTTAGAAAACCCGAAGTCCCACCCGTTGACTGTTAAATCTAACCGTCAACAGTGAGTCAAGGGGCAAATTTGTCATTTTACAGTTAAAATTTAAAAAAATATAAAATAATATTTATATATATAAAAAATGTATTAAAATTTATAAAAAATTTAAAAAATTTTATAAAATTATAAAAAAAACTTAAAATTTAAAAAATAAAAGCCAGCCACCGCCGTCGCGCCGGCGGCGGTGGCCGCATCAAATGGCACCAGGTGGCCTTTCCGGCCACCTGGATCCAAGAGAGGCCAGATCTGACCTCCGGAATCGACGGAGGCGGCCAGATCTGGCCGCCTCATCTTTTGGCGGAGGTGGCCAGATCTGGCCTCCTCCGGCAACAAAAGGGCCGGAAACGGCTGGAGATGGCCGACTTTGGCCCCAACTGCCGTTTCCGGCCAAGGTTTCGGGCGGAGGTGGCCAGATCTGGCCGCCTCCTGCAAAAGAGGAGGCGGCCAGATCTGGCCTCCTCCGTCGACTCGGGAGGCCAGATCTGGCCTCCCTTGGAACCAGGTGACCGGAACGGCCACCTGGTGCCGTTTGCTGCGGCCACCGCTGCCGGCGCGACGGCGGTGGCTGGCTTTTTATTTTTTTAAAATTTAAATATTTTTTATAATTTTTTAATTTTTTTTAAATTTTTAATATATTTAAATATTATTTTATATTTTTATTATAAATTTTTATTAATAAGGGTATTTGTGTCATTTCATCAAATGAGTTAATGAATTTGGATGGAAATTGGATGAAGGGTGGGAGTTTGGGCTTTTAAAAGTGATCGGGTGGGACTTTGTCCCCACCTCAAACTATGGTTGGGAAAATATCCTTTGGCCTCCCAAAAATCTTTTAGTACCTGTACGTCGCAGTTAAGGCCTGAGGGCCACAAATATTTATTTCTCTGGGTTCCTAATTTGTATTGACTAAACAAAAAATTTAAAATATATATAGCATGATGGATTTGGACTTTGGACTTGAAAATTTGTTACGACTGGCCCTGGCCCACCGCACGTCATACACAATTGATCCCTGGACTGGCAGTGCTCTGCCCTCTCATCATGAATCACCATCAATTCCTTGCGGAGAAACAGCTAACTGTTGGGCGCGTTTCCTGCATCCAATTCTAGCAAACATCGGACGGCTAAAAACCATTCTCTTCCGGACGTTTCAGACAGTAACAGGCTGGCCATACATGACACAGTTTTCAACGACGAAAAAATATTCAGTTAGGTTAACAAAATCATTGACTAAGAGTTCATACAATGTAATCAAATTATAATCTAATGTTACTAGATTCAATTTGAATAAATTGATTTTAAATTAATTTGAATTTAATTTAATTTAATTTAATTTATTTTTAATTAAATGTAAGCTTATTATCTCAACTCAAGTTTTATTCGAACTCTAGTGCTTTTATTTGTTGGGTTAAAACAATAGTTTAAAATAATGAGAAATTGGTGAATTTGCGGTCTAGGTGCATGCACCCGCAGTCCCCGAGGCGGCTCGGCCAAGTTTAGTGAGAATTGCGGTGGTCGCATTACAGCCTGCTGATTCGTCCCACATGCGCTGCCTCCGGGTTGTGGATTCACCACTGACACGTAACTCCTCTCAATTGAACTGAATAAACAAATGACAAAACAAATTCCATAAAATGACATAAAATTAAAATAAGTACACATTTATTATAATTATTATATTATAATATAGAAGAAATCCATCGAAGGATTGCTAATTCCCTCCCGAACTAGATATGAACACTTCGCCAACCAAAAGCAAGACTTAAAAAAGCTCGAACTTAATAATCCTAACATCAAGGTTTGATTCTCATGCCCAACTTAAATAAAATTGATATTGATTTGAATTTAAAAAGTAAGATTTGAGATGAATTTAAGATGAATGAGTTGAATATATAAAAGTTTAGTTTCTATTAAAAATAATTTAATTTTTTTGTTTAATCATAAACTTTACTCAAACTCTATTCATTTATGAATATGTTCGATGTTTAAATTTAATTTAATTTATATAAGTTATGATTTGAGTTTGATTAACTTAAATTGAATTTAGTTATATTTAAACATAAATAATATATTCAATTCGAATTAAATTTAAGTCATTGTTTGTTTGATTTTATTTTAAGTCTTTAATATTGAGCTTCAATTCGTTTAAATTATTGTAACAATTCGTTGAAATTACTGTATCATTTTGTTGAATAGTTATTAATAAAATAAATAATATTTATTAATAAAATAAATAATATTATTAAAATATAAACAATATTTTTGATAAAAACAAATGAATTGGATTCTCAAACTAAAATTTTAACTTGAATAATATATTTTCAAATTAAATACAAATTTAATTCTAAGAAAAATTCCAGCACAGATGTAATAATCAGAAGTGGCCGGCCCAATACATATCCTCATGCAATTTATTTGATGTTGATTTTTTTTTTTTTTTTTTTTGGGGTAAGTTATTTGATGTTGATCTTGTCCAACGCAAAATTCGCATCTAATTTTAGTTGATCCCGATAATTGTTTCAGTATCGATGGAAGGAAAGCCAAAATATATAGAAATATGTGATGTCTTGTTATGCTTATGCTTGATGTGGAAGGCAACATCCTGCGTAGTTGCCTCATCCTTCAATTGATAAACTAAATGGAGTCTCACGTCTCAATAATGTACATTGCAAATAATGACAAGGAAACGACTTAATATTTGTCTTCACTTAAGTCGGAGGAGGAGGACAAGCTATACAGAAACAAGGAAGACTTTTGACTTTGAAACGTTATATGTCTTTAGTGATTTGCCCGACGTGTCAGCTTGAGAATGGTCAATGAGTTGATATGAGTATTTAATTTAAAAATAATTTAAATTTAGATTTGATTTATATTATCTCAATTTAAAACTGAATTTCAGTCAAATTAAATTAATTATAATTCATATTTAATTTAAAGTTTTAAGCTCGATTGATAATTAAATTGAACTTAAATTGAAAAGTGTTTGATTTATTTTAATTTACAAATTGATTATTCAATTAAAACCAATTTAAAGTTGGTTTGCAATTTGAATTGAATAATTATTAAAATAATATTATACTGAATATTGTGAAAACTTGTTTTAAGAATTACAATGTCTTAGTGATATTTATAATAACATTCTTTTATAATGATTAAAATAACATTATTTTATAATATTACAATTCAATCTAAATTAACAAGTTATGAATATGAATTGAGTTTCAAGTTTCGAACTTCCCGTTGTGTCAAACTCAAGCTTTCCTTCGATACAACTTGACAAACTTGTGATATTCTATTATATAATTGAGTCAAAAATCAAGTCAGTTGTGTTCAAATTTAATTTGACTTATATCTAAACTTAAATTCAAATATTTAGATTGACTCATACTTGAATCATTTCATAAAAATGAGCCAACCTTTGATAAGAACTTGACATATTAAATCTGATATCAAATCCGAACTCACATAACTTAAATTGAATCAAATCCTAAAGTTGGGCTCATCACTGATATGGCTCATAAATCAGACAAATGAAAACAAATTAGGACCGGCCCATTAAATTATTTTTTGTTTACTTCCCCTCCATCGCCTTTTAACTTTCCCGCCTTCTTGAAAATTAGAGGGAAAATAAAAAACTTAATCTTAACCTTTAGCAGCATACTTCAAGCTGGAAATCGGAACCCTAATTTTTTCTTCGGAAAATGTCAACGTGGCAGATATTCTCCGACACTACTAACAATTTTCGATGGGAGGCATCCGGCCAGATACTCCGAACCAAACGCGAACAGAACGGTGCCTCCATTGAACCTTACAACTCCGTTTCTCGCCTTCCTTCCATGGCCGATGTATTGCTCCAAGGTGAATTTCCGTCATGAATTATCAACACTTGTATGTTACTTGGTTCGGGTAATTAAGCAATTATGAACTTGTGCAGGACATTCGAAGCTTCTGGAGAATGAAAATGAAGCTTCTGAAACTACTCCGATGTTTAAAACTGGATTGGGGAGATCAGTGAACCTGAAACAGTCATCGATTGCCAAAGCGTTATCTGTTTTGGGCAACGATAATGATGGTAATGTTTCGATTACTGGTGTGCAGTTTTTTATCCTTATTGATGATGTTTATTTATTTTAGGTGACATGTTGACTTGGGGCCATTTATTTATTTTTTTCTAACATGGAAGAGTATAACGCAAAAAGGTTTCGTTTTCATATTGTGTATTATCTGTCGATTTCATGGATGTTCAGGAAGGGATGAAAAATTATTTCTAGTTTCTTATTCTCATAGAAGGTTATCTATTGAGTGTATGTGAGGAAAGATAACAAGTTGGTCGTTGTTGACTTAGCTTGCGATTATACTACTGGAAACACAATCTTATTATTTCGTTCTTCCTTTCTATAAATTTTGATGTGTAGGTGAAGGGCATCATGCTGGAAATGACTGCAGCTATTCCAATTCTCTTTTCCAGACAGGTTCTGGAAAATTTGTTAACATATCTTCTGCTGGTTTGGATAAAGCTAAGACATTATTGGGATTGGAAGAAGATGATGATCATTGCAAGTTTCAAGATCTTCAACATACAAGGAGTCCATCGACTCCTATTAGCCCCTGTGGGTGGCAAAGTGTGTCAAACTTGCAGGTGAAAGAAGATGTGGAAGTTAATCGGATGGTGAATGTTGCACCAGTTCCAAGGCCTTCGTCAATTTGTAATGCCAGTTTGCTCGAAAATACAATAAAAAATGAGATAAATTTAGGTATGATGCAATCTAAGTCACTAAATTCAGCTCCCAAACCACCTTCTATCAAGTTCCATACTGCTGGTGGGAGATCATTATCTGTTTCCAGTGATGCACTGCAGTATGCAAGGAGTCTCCTTGGTGATCCAGAGTTGGGGATACCCCTTGATGAAGGGGATGCAGGGGAATTGGATCTTTCATTCTTTAAAGAGTCAAGATTTGATAAATCTATTTCAAACAAGGAAACTGATATCTTCACTTCTGTTTCCCTTCAAGGAGAAGCAAAGAACAAATCTTTATCGAAAAGTTTCACCTCTCCTTTGCTATCATTTTCAAACCAAGCAATTTCACGGGTGAATTTAGAAAATATACATGTTTCAGGCAACTTGATCAAGAAATTTGATGCAGTTTGCAATGACAGGAATGGTGGATTGAATGGTAACTTGCCTCCCAGGGATAAAACCTTAAGCAACATGCCTTCTGCACATAATACCAAAATGGCTGATAATCCTTCAGAAGAGAATGATAGTTCAAGAAGTACTTCACTTGGGAGGTCTTTTGATAAGCCACTGACTGATATTACAAATAGGATTGGTGCAGCTCATGGCAATATTAAACAAAATACATCTGAAAAGAGGAGACAATGGAGGAGTTCTGTTTCTCCATTCAAGAGGCCTCGCAGTTCCAAATTCTCCACCCCTTTGAATAAAAATGTTTCTCTTGCTAATGGTAAGTTCACTGAGGGTTTTGAATTAATTTTGCTTATGTTAGCTCTCCTAGTTTGTGCTTCACATTAAGGTAATTACAATCAGGTTTATCTACCTCATCATCAGAACATTCCAGTTGCAGAAGCATGGTTTCTTCTAGATATCCATTTCAAATTCGAAGAATTTATATCAAGGATTATTTCGGAATGCCTCCGTCAGTCCAGTGCATGGTACACAAACATATGCTACTGTCATTTGTCCTCTAGAAATTGTCTTGCCTCTGACACTTACACCTTTTCCTTGCCTGAGTGACTTTAGCTGGAGCATTTGCAAGACCATGTAAGATCGATCAAATCAGTCAATGCAGATAAGTACATGTTTCAAGATGAGTCTGGCTTAAACTGCATCGGGGCTGGGGCTTTTCTTCACATGTTGGCAGAATCTGGGGCTTCAGTGCAGTATGTGTCTAAAGAGTAAAATTTCTATATCTTCTGCTCGGTTTCTTATTATCCTCTCTGAAAATAACATGATTGACTCTGGAAGTAATCTTACTTCTCATTATGCGGTACATGATATATGGGTGTATGCTGCTAAACAACAATAGTTGTTATGTAAAACATTTGATAAGTTGGCATATTTAAACTGGTCAAGAGACAGGCAGGATACTAAATTAGCCTATAAATACAAAATGATTGTGTGAAGCATTAGCATTGTCTCTGTGGTTGACTTTGTTAACGTAGATAAGGCATGTACTGTACAAATACAAAACTGCAGTTTTGGTTAATGGGCTTTTATTAATATGTTAATTGGTACTCTTTTATCTACCAATTATATTTGCAGTATTTAAATGCTATTTTGGCAATTTATTAATCTGTTCCTTTAATTATCTATCCAGATGGGTCACTAATCACTACAAATGGATAGTCTGGAAACTGGCGTGTTATGAAAGATGTTATTCAGCCAAATATGCTGGAAAGTTTTTGACAATTTCCAATGTGCTTGAGGAATTGAAATATAGGTAATTGTTACTTGTGTTACTCTGTTTTTGTAAGATGTTCATAAGAACATGTTGGAATCAATTTGGACAGGTATGACAGAGAAGTAAATCATGGCCATCGATCTGCAATCAAAAGAATTCTGGAAGGCGATGCAATGTCTTCTTTGATGATGGTACTTTGCATCTCAGCTATTCACTCAAATCATGAAACGAAGATTGACACTCATCCGGTGGCGTCAAATGGGGGTGAAACTAGTTATTCTTCTAAAGTGGAACTGACTGATGGGTGGTAGGAAATTTAATTTATTAATTTTTGCTCCCACAAAAATTTTCTTTGTCTTGAAGTACATATTGGCTTTCAGGTATTCTTTGAACGCTGTTTTGGATGCATTGCTGTCAAAGCACCTTGCTGCAGGGAAATTATTTGTGGGACAGAAACTTCGGGTAAAATGCTGGTTTCTGAGCTTTTTATTTTGTCCTCTGATTAGAACAGCTTGGACAGAGCTATCTCTTGGCTCTTGCTTACAGTTGGATTTGTCTGATGAAGATCTGGGGAGCAGGAATGTGTGGCTGGGTTGGGCCTGTTTCACCTCTTGAGGTACTTACAGACTTAAGTTTTTCAGTGTAGTTAACAAGTTGGACTATTTTGCTTAATAATCATAGGACTTTTTTTAATTTTTAGTTTATTTTTAAATCACTTTTTGCTTAATTTTCAGGGTTCGGGATCAGTTAGTTTACTTTTGAATGTAAATGGGACATATAGAGCTCACTGGGCTGATCGAATGGGATTTTGTAAGCACTCCTAGATCATTTGTTTTTCACTCCTACATTGGGGGCATGTTGCTTATTTGGAATCTATTTTTTTTGTTAAAGTTTCTACACAATCATGATGCTTGGTTTTTAATTAGGTAAGGGTGTTGGTGCTTCATTGGCTTTTAGGTGCATCAAGAGTAATGGAGGTTTAGTTCCTCGGACTTTAGTTGGGGTCACGCGGATATATCCTGTTCTCTACAAGGAGAGGTCATCTGAAGCTGATCATGTCTCATAGTTGTTTATTCATTTATTATTTTTTTTAAAAGCCTTAGCAGAATCAGAAAAAATTCAAAAAAGAACAAAGAAAGAACGACTCCTTTTAAATTTATAATATGTATGCAGTTGACAAACATTATCTTTGTTACTCTCATTTAGGTTAAGTGACGGGGGATCTGTTGTGAGATCAGAGAGGATGGAAGCTAAGATGATGCAGATGCACCAGCACAGGTGACCTCTTTAATTTTTCACACATTATCTGCACTCTTAAGGAGTGTGAATATACTGGTTTGTGTTCTCTTAATGATAAGGGTGAATAGTGAGCTATCTGTGTGATTTTTGATAAAATCAGACCTTTTCGGATGTGAAATAAATGACTTTTTTCCTCATGCTTGAACTTTTGGGTTTTATTTAAAATGTGTAGTATCACTCCTAGGAATTTATTAGGTTGTGTTTGTCTAGTGGCTAAAAAATTGCACTATAGTATTTAATGGTGAAGGCCATAAAAGTAGTTTGGATGGAACTGTTAGATATGATATCTTCTTCTGCATGGTTCCTTTATCACTTTCTCTTTTTATGGCTACAGGCGCTGTATCCTTGTAGAAGGCATCATATCTGAATTTCAAAGAGAGGAGAGTCATTCTCATGTATTTAATGATAGTGATAGTGAAGGAGCAAAACTTTTGAAAATACTTGAGACAGCAGCTGAACCAGAAGTTATAATGGCAGAAATGAGTCCAGAGCAACTAGCTTCTTTTTCCACTTATCAAGCAAAACTAGAGGTAGCTTTTAGATTCTTTGCTTACAAGTCTAAATGTAGAATGAAATTGTTAATACCTTCTCAATTGACCTCAGGCAACCAAGCAATCAATCATGGAACAATCCATTGAGAAAGCTTTGATAGATGCTGGTCTGAGAGAGAGAGATGTCACCCCATTTATGAGGGTGAGGGTGGTTGGATTAACCGATAAAGACCGTCAAGAAAAGGTTAGCTCCAGAGAAGGCATTATAACGATCTGGAATCCCTCAGAGAAGCAGGTGTTTTTGTTGTTCTGCTAACTGTTATTTGGATATAATGTTATTCATTTTGCTCTCTCTTCTCTTGCTCCTGTGTGTGTGTCCCAGAGGCAGTTTACTTACAAATTTGTCTCTGCGTGTTTCCATGCCTTTCTAGCTAAACACTGATATATCTTTCCTTTGTTCTTGGAATATATTTATATTCTGTCGGCTTTATTCTAATCATTTTGAGAAAATTTTGGAGTTTTTATTTTATGCTAATAACAGCAATGTGAGCTGGTTGAGGGGAAGGCATACGCTGTTACAGGCCTTGTACCAGTGCACTCTGATTTAAATACCCTTTACTTACAAGCTAAAGGATCTACCACAAAATGGCAGCCACTATCTCCCCCGACTCTTGAACACTTTAAGTAGGTTTTCGTCTACATTTTCCTTGTTAGAGGGAAAAAATGAAGTCTGTGTTTCATTTTTACTCATTAATCTAAATCCAGCTCATACTTACGTCTGCAGGTCATTTTTTTGTCCTCGCAAATCAATTCCATTGTCGGATTTGGGTGAAGTTCCACTTTCTAGGTGAATTTGTTATTCCGCAACAGATTTATGCTTATTCTTTTTTTTTCTATGAGAAATTGTGTGCATATTAATATTTGTTTTATTGTTTATTTAGTGAATTTGATACGGCAGCCCTTATTCTGCATGTGGGAGAGGTTTATAAGGATTCTCACCAAAAGAAACAGTGGGTGTTTGTGACAGATGGCTCCATTCCAGAGTTACAGATGGAAGAATTACCAAAATCTTTATTAGCCATCAACTTCAGCTCAGCATACATAGATGATGATTCATTTTTGCCAATAAACTATAACCTTGTTGGATCCACTGTGAGTGTGCTGTATTTCTTCAATTCTGAACCCTGGAGTCCATGATTCCTGAAAGATAATAAATTAGGATTATGCAGTATAAATAATTGCCAATTGACTCTTGTAATAGTTTATGGCTGCTAATTGCCATTTGAGACATGCATCATCTGATATAGTGGGGTTTTGGTCAGTAAAATGCTTTTTCTGAGCACAAGGATAATGACTGACTCGACCAAATGTTATTCATTGTAGGTTGGCTTCTGTAATCTTATCAAGAGAGCAAAAGACCACATAAATCAACTGTGGGTGGCTGAAGCAACAGAAAATTCAACCTATTTTTTAAAATTTGATCTTCCACACTGTTTGCACCTTAAAAGTGCTGCTGCTTCTACTCAACGATGGGCAATGAACTCTAGCCTGGTGCACATTATTATTTATTAATGTTGATAGCCTGTTTACTGTTTTTGGTGTCCTGCTATTTTATTAACCCTGTCCCTTGTTTCACTTCTTTCAGATCATTGATAAGTTCAAGGAGAAGGTTTTATTTATAATTGGTGGTTGTAACGGTTAGGTGGTGAAATCAGCTACTTTAAATTGACAGGTAAGCCTCCAATACACAAATCTCATAGCAACTCGAATTTTAAATCTCAAGTAGTTCCTCAAACTTGTTATACTGATTATTATTTGAGTAAAAAAATTCCTCTGAGCTTTTGGAGTTAGCAGCTTGCATAATTTGTAAAAATTATTCTTCTTGTGAGCAGGTTTTGTGTAAAAAGAAATATGATAAAACCTGGCACCTCAGCTGCTCGGTGGATGTTACATCCTCGTTTCTTGACATTACTCAAGCAACTTCAAACTGTCTGTTGGTATAAAATGAATATCTGGTTGATGTATCAGCTCCCATGCGAAACCACGTAATGAGGACATTCTCTTTGCAGGTTTTTTGTTCATCAACATCCTCTAAACACCTGACATTTTCTGGAGGAATTGAGGGACAACGTATTCATGCATGCAGGATAGATGACAATTCTAACCAGTCATTTAGCAACTGAAACACCTGTAAGTGAATTAATATTGGCTCTGTAAAATGTATAGTCAATTGGGAACTATGGTTCTTAATGGATGGAAGTTGGGTCAATTAGAGAGAGATCAAATTGAATCGGTGAATCTGGAATCTTGTAATGTCTGATTAATGAAGTTTTGTTCGTCTGTGTAGTAAATATTTATAATATTTGTATAACATGTAGAGTTGGATTCAAACCAAGTTTGCTCGAGTTCAAGCTTGGTGCAAGTGATCTTAAGCTCAATTTCAAAATTATTGAGTTTGAACTTGAAGAGGGTTCATTTCGTCAAATTTGTACTTAGAAAATTTGATATAAATCGATTAAAACGATATCGTTTTATTAATATTTATATTAAAATGACATTGTTTGGGTAATTTATTTAAAAAAATTTGTTAGAAAACTGGTTAAAAAGTTTGTGAAAAAGCTCGATTTTGTTTGTTAGACTTTAAATTCAAGCTTTAGCTTGTTTGAATTTAAATTTGATGCTGATTGAATTCAATTCTAATAGTTTCTGTTGGACGATTTTCTAGTTTTATTTTTATCACATTAATTTTCTCTACCAAATCCATGAGACTAATGTTGTAAATGAATGATCGCTAAAGAATTAGCAAAAGACAAATTAGTCTTCTCCTTAGTATAAATATCTGGTTATGGCTGTACTTGATGTGTGTTATTTGAATTTGAATTTGAATTGTGTTATTTGAATTGAATGAGTTAAGTTGGAATTGGCTTAGATTAAATTTAGAGTGAAATTGTTTTCAAATAGAATTCAAATTTTAAATCATTAATCTCCAACCACTAATTTGAGTTAATCTTGAGGACTTGGTCTAGATCGGAGTTAACCTAATGTGGATGTCTCATTTTTTTTAGTGTTGCATTCCACAGATTGATCATGAATCTATTTCTTTTCAGAAAATATGCCAAACTGACTGCATAGACTGTGAGCTCCAGCTTCCACTGGATCAGATCAGACCGTTCATTTCTCCTCTATAGAAAGAAATTTAACCTAGTAGAGGGCTGATCTTGTGAATTATCTGGGTCTCTTTTCATTACTTTTTGTAGTCCTTTGAAACATAGTTAGAAGCATTAGTTCCTTTGAACGTGTCTACTTCTCCAGGAACATAGTATCCGAAGTTCTGTCAAAAGATTGTACTTCCTGTATCTCCGAATCTCAGGCCCCTCTAATCTACCTGCGGCTATGTGTACGGCCATATCAGAAGGCCTGGTGCATTCACAAAAGCGATGATAATCAAATATCAAAACTACCCTTGAAATTGGAAGCAAGGCTTGGGATAATATGGTCAGATTGTAGTAAATTATCGAGAGACAACAATGTCCCAACATGCCATCCATTTCCGTTTTGTCTTTTAGAGAAGAGGAGAAAAGAAAAATGATGGATAATGAGAAGAAGAAAGGTGTGTTAAAAGGGTGTATAAAAACCAGTAAGGGGCCATGGTTGGTGCATAAAAAAAGAAAAGACGGTGTCATGGTGACTAAATACAGGTTTCCCAGTGAAAAGGAGCGGCAACACAACAAGCAAAGGGAGAGGAAAAGGCGAGAGATTACTAAGAAAATATTTGCAGGTTTGAAGGAACATGGCAACTACAAACTTCCGAAGCATGCTGATAGCAATGACTTGCTCAAGGCTCTGTGCGAGGAGTCTGGCTGGCAGGTTGAGGAAGACGGAACCATTTACCGAAAAGTTAACCATATGGAGCAGGAGCAGGAGCAGAAGAAATTTATGTCGGAATTTCCAAACTTGATTAGCATTGAGACGTCAGACCATGAAGAGTATTGTAACTGCAACAACGGAATGGTTTCATCCATTAAAGCGTATGAAGAAGGGCATGGTATTAATCTTACTCTTTCACTTTCAACCTCATCAACTCATCGTGTTTGAAAGGAGGTTTTTAATTTTCGGCCTGGCGGCTTATATTGCCCACAAAACCAAAAGATTGTGGATAGTTTTAAGTAGTTGTTAGTCCTTGGTTTAGATATCAGAGTTTGTTACCAAGTTATTCCAATATAACTATTACTCTACATCACAGCTAGAATTTCAAATGTGAAGATGAACGGATTCATGACTTTACACTTTCCCATACCTTGACTGTTATTTTTATTGATGCAAGTAATTTATTAGCACCTTGTAATATTAGTAGCCAAATTTCAACGTCCTTTTAGCTAAAAGACAATGTCTCTCCTGCCTTGCCATTGACTTAAAAACTTGGTATAATATTTGGAGCCTCTCATAGCTACCATTTTGCAAATACTATCTGCAACCTCCCCAACAGATTTTAAGCCAAAAAGAGAGTAAAAAGACATTTCTTGAACATTTTAAACAAATTGCTTCCAAAATCAGTTTGCATTTGCTTGCATCCATCCTATTATTGATTGAATCTACTTGCACTGCTTGCATTACAGAAGACAACTGAAGCACGAAAATCTTTCATTCACATCAACATTTGTGGCCAACAATATTACTGTTTTTTCCAATCCTATTAGAAAATCATGAAACTATAGAGTGGGCTATCCTAATCGCATGTGCTAGATCAAGGAAGGAAGAAATTTTGAATTATGTATTGGTTTTTACAAGAAGTGGAATAATAATTCATTCCATACGTCTGGTACACCAGGCAAGCACCAATGGATGCAATCGGAGTAAGATGGTGGGTTTGACAATTGTTTAGGGCTCAATGTTTCCCAGAATTTTCGATAGACGGAAGGGTGACCATCTTTTCTATACTCTGAGAGCTGAGTAATATTGAGAACTGTAACCTTTGAGTTCAAGCCGCTAAGAACCTTGTCCAACATGCGCATTGTAGGCAGGTCTGAACCACTTCCCCAGTACCCTTCTTTATCTATTGGAGTTTTCTGATTATAGCAGTTTCCTTCACTTCCTGGCGCCCACTCTCGACTCCTGAAATATGAGAAGATTGTAGAAAACAATCAACTAAGGAAAGTATCTGCTAGTTTAGCATGCAAGAAGCTAATCACTTATTGGTGGAGAATATGATAAGAAGGCGCAGACTTCTTGGTTTCTTAGTGAAAAAAAAAAAAGAGGTTATAGCTGCATGATCACCCTCTTCTGTTCAAATTACGTGAGACTACCAAGGCAATTACAGTGTTCATAACATCTATCAAGAAGCGTATATGGACTTTGTTCCCATGTAATGAACATCAGGAACAGAAAAATTGTGCTGAAAGGAAGACTCAACAACAAACTGAAATACAAACTAAAAGCATCCCAATTGAGTAGTTGTAGGGGTGAATCCAAACTTAGTTTAACCTGAACAAGGACTGACTTGAGCTTGTTTGAATCCATAATACCTAATTCAAACTCGTGCAAGTTGGTGCATAGTGTTAGAGAGTTGTAACCTGTTGGATGAACAGTAGCATCAACGGGACAAACAATAGTGCCTGAAAGATAAACAATGTCTTTGTAGGGGAAAACGAGTTGAACTACTGAGTTGGAACTCTAATTCGAGTTTAGCTCATTTGAACCGAACATGGATTCAAGCCCGAGCTAGCTCAGCTTGAATCCACCCCAGGTTTGAAGCTGAACACTAAATGAAAAACATAAAGTAGGCCAGAGGCCACTACTAGAATCTGAGAACTGTTAGATGAAAGGAATGCATCATTTTGGACACAAGATTTCCGGGTATTCTGATGACTAAGGTTTACAAGCCAAACGATTCTAATCATTCAGTGACAAACCCCTATTTTCCATCTAAATTAGATATTCTTGAGTTTATACATTACAATCAATTAATACTCCATGATCGGCATAAAAATTCCGCATTTTAGGCCACCAACCTAATTCATTTCTCAAATTAACATATGTTTTGTGGCCATGGAACAAATTTGCAAATCTTACGGATGATTTATGGGAATATTTCAAGGTAACTATTTAACACTCACCAGAGATGTGTTGGAGACATAGTAACGAAAAATACGCGCTTCTTCTGGAGATTGGCTTTAAATACCCAGTCTGCCCAGGAATTCATGGCCATCTCCATGGCCCCGAGCCCATCTAGTTCTTCACAAGCTCCCGTTTCTTCAGTAGTCCACCTGTAAAAGTTGTAGGCCTTGTTATAGGTATTACGTAATTCTCTAAATAACTCGTTTCTCCCAAACTAGAGCCTTGATAGTATAATACTTACAAAAGCTTCACTGGCCCTTGTCTCCACCACAAATATGTGTTGAAAACAAGTATATCAGCATGCTCCCACCGCGATGAATGCTTAAGAACTGAATCTGGACGGATTATCCGCTCATCCAACCTGTGATTTACTGGATCATCAGAATTAGAATCTACAAGCAGTGGTGCCCACAGAAATTCCACAGTGGCATTATACTCCTGTGGATAAAACGAACACAAACAACAGAACTCACATGAGATTTCCTACTCTTATTGTTTACTAATAATGTTTTATAAGAATATTATGCGTACAAAACTTCAACAGCATTTCCCAGGTTATGTAATGACGTGTATCAGCATGGACAATACAATTCGAACCCGAAGAAAGAATTTTGCTTACCTCTGCTTTAAATATGGTAAGCTCTGCATTAGGCGTAATGGATCTCTTATTAGCTGGAATCACCGACTGAAGCAAGCACAACATTGATATCCACTGCCCTCTGTTTAGTGAATCCCCCACAAACATTAACCTCTTCCCTCTTAACTTTTCCCACATCTCACTTGCATTCCACCTATACATATGAAATTTCAACAATCCAACAAACAATTAAACAAGTCCCTTCATATGATTCTCCACAACAAACACATTAATACACCATTTTTCCACATTCTATTAGAAGGGCTGAAACTGTTCATCTATGTCCCAACGTAATAAAATTTTCCAAAACCCTACACAGCCGACTAAATTCTGAGAAAAATTCATACCATTTTTCCTTTTACCTCTTCAAATTGCAGTTATGAGGTTGCCATCTCCAGTACTGGTAACCCAAATCTGACCGTCCATGCTTGTGACATGCCAATTGATCTGACATGTAAGGACATCGAGACTCATTGTACAGTGGATAAGATGTGTTGTCAAATACCCATTTTCCGGAAAACACATTACAACTCTCTGAATCTGAGCTCACTCTCCTCCGAGCCGATTGAAGTCTCTGGTCACCCCACCCGATTTTCCAGCCACTATACTTCTTAGTAGAGTTACATTTACTGAATCTATCCAAAACCTCTAAAACCCCCAAAAAGATGAAAAAGGAAAAACAAAAACATTAATCACAAGAAAATTAAGGAAAATGTGCCGAGTTAAGAAACGTGATAAAAAAGGAAATAATATTCAAGAAACAAAACTAAACCCATGTAAAACTAAACTAAAAGATTCCCATACCTACAGCTGCTTTTACAAGATTTGGCTTTACATATTTGATTGGAACTTCTTGATCATGATGAACATGATCTGAGTCTTCATGGATTTGCTGAATGCTACGTTCATTGTAGAGGATAGAACAAACAATAAAGACAAGTAAGGCCAGCGCAAGTAAAGGAAAGTGGGTTTTCTTTCTGTTCCATCTTTGCATCATGATAAGAAAGTACCCACTAAGATTTGCCGCAAAATTGTTGTTCGATTGAACACGCAAGTAGAACTGAAAATTTCTTCTTTTGATTCCTTTGTTTTGTCCACTAACTGCAATTATAAGAATTGGGTCACAATCAATGACTCATGTAAACATCTTTCTTAGCTGGATTGTTAGCTGTTTGACCAATCACATTTTTTAATTTGGAACCATTTTACCAAAATCTCTGTGTTTTCTAAAGAAATTGTAGAAAATTTGCGCATTTCGATTTCTTTTTTAACTTAATTAGATGTGTCTACCTGAAAAAATAACCCTTGCGCGTCTTGCTGAGGTTGGGATAGATTTGATTTACTCAGTTTGGCCAAAGGACATAATCCCATCCATAGTTTGAGGCGGGGACAGAATCCCACCCACCAAGTTTAGAAAGCCTAGATTCCCACCCATTGACTGTTAAATCTAACAGTCAACAGTAAGTCTAGGGGTAATTTTATCATTTTAAAATTAAAAAAATTTAAAAATAATATTAAAAATTTAAAAATTTTTATAAAATTATAAAATTTTTTTATAAAATTATAAAAAATTAAAACCAAAATTTACCGCCAGCCGCGGCGGGTTCTCGGTTGTACTGTGGCCGCCACTGGCTTCGGCGAGGCGATCTCGCCTCCTTACCGACGAGGCGCTGCCTTTTAGCGAAGGCGATCTCGGACCGCCGCTGTGCCGGCCGAGGTGGCCGACTTTGGCCTCTTAAATGGCCGCCAGCAGGTTTTCGCAAGTGAGGTGGCCGATCTCTCGGCCAGCCTCAGAGGGAGGGCGCGCCGTGATCCGCCGCTTCTAAAGCTGATTCGAGGCCGATTTGGCCTCTTGAAACCGTGGCCTTAACGGCCACCCGGGTGTCAAGTTATAAGCACGCCACGCAAGCACTGGCCACGCAAGGGTCGGTTGTTTTTAATTTTTAAAATTTAAATATTTTTTTATAATTTTATAAAAAATTTTAAATTTTTTTATAATTTTAATATATTTTAATATTATTTTATATTTTTATTATAAAATTTTATTAATAAGGGTATTTTTGTCATTTCATAAAACATGTTAATGAAATTGGATGGAAATTGGATGAAGGGTGGGAATCCGGGCTTTCTAAACTTGGCGGGTGGGACTTTGTCCCCGCCTCAAACTATGGGTGGGATTATGTCCTTTGGCCACTCAGTTTTGAATTCAGATCGAACAAATGAACTTAATTCAAACATTAAATATTCAAGTTTAAGTCAATTTTAATCAAATTTAAAATTAAATTATTTTAAAATTGAATTTGAATATCAGTTTCTCAATCTTGAATTGATATCAATTTGATTATTTTAAATTTGATTCAAATTAATATTTGATTGAGTTGCTCAAATTTGAATTTAAATTTAAATTAAAAATTAAACTTACTTTTATAATAAAGAAGAATTTGAATTAATTTGAATCAAATGTAATATTAAATTCTTTTTAAACTTATTCGAATTTTAATTTATTGGTTTAAAATAAATTTCAAATTATTTGTTCTATAGTCCTATCAAATTCGAACTGAAACTTGTTTGGATTCCCTATGCCCAGGGGTCAGTGTCTTAACTTTGTCACAATTTCTTCTGCCTCAAATCACCTTCAGATTTGAAGCAAAAATTTACAGCGATTTATTAATTTCTATCTCCACTCTTCACTGACGAACAATGTAAGCATAAAGCAACTCATTCCAGACGTCGGGGACTCCAGGAAGACACCAATGTATGCAATCTGCATAACTACTCGGATTGGATGTTTGATTTTGTGTTAAAGGTTCCCACTGCTTCCTGTAAACTGATGGATGGCCCTCTTTTCTGTACTCTGAAAGCTGCGTAATATTGAGCAATTGCACCTTCAACCCTCTTCTGCTTAGACCCTCCAGCACTGATCCAACCACTCGCATTATTCCTGAGCCTGTACCTTTTCCAGAATACCCCTCTTTCAATATTGGCTTTGTCTCACCGTAACAGTTTCCGTCTTCAGCTCCACCCCATTCTTCTGCACTGCAAATTTTATGAATTCAAATGTTAAACTCTGCATGAAATGTTAGGACTTTCTGGTTTCTTCTCGATTGGTGAACAGAATGGTTTTTGCCGTATGTATGTATTGTTGACACGACAGCTTTGAATTGGTATAAGAAATTTTTATATTTTGTGTAAGACTGCCGATTCAGAATGGCCAGATTCCACTCGTGAGACATCATCTGGGCTTATTTTATTTTATTTTATTTTTATAACCAAGGACAATTTTTTTTTTAAATGTTTTGGGGAATTATTGGGGTTAACAAAGGCAGAGAAGAGAACAATTATTTTCCGCCGGGTTTTCTTCTAACGACCCTTTTCCCCCTTCGGTCATGATATGTTAACAAAATTCCATTAATTTTTACAATATAGACGCTAAAGATAAAAATACTTCTTATTATGGCCAAACCACTAGTTCCCACCCAAGGTTTCCTTAAATTACAATTCCATCCAAGAAAATTTAAAAAGCCAGATACCCACCTTTATTCTTTGAAAAAGCCAAAATACATTCCATAAAAATAAATAATATTAATATTAAAATAAAATTTAATATAAAATAATAATAATAAATTTAAATAAAGAATTAAAATTTTTTAAAAATATGAAAATAAAAATAATAATTTTTATAAGCGACCACCGCCTACGATAGTATCTCTGGTGATGGTGGTTGTCGTCAACTCAACTAGGTGGTAGGAAACGACCATCTGATTTTATTGACGGTCAGATTTGATCACTTTGATGGTGAAGACGATCGAATTTGACCGCCTTGACGGTAAATACGACCATATCTGACCATATGAGAGTCATATCTGATCGTTTCTGTTATTATAGTTGACATACTTTAAACTGACCGTTTTTTACCATTTTATATGATGAAGGCAATAAAATCTAGTAGCCTTAACTAAATTTGGCTGTCTTCATCATTGAAGTAACCATTTTCGATTACTTAGTTAGGTTAATAATGGTCATCGCTATCTATGATAGTGGTTGTTTTATTAAAATTTTAATTAATTTATTATTATTATTTTAATATTACTTTATGTATCTTTATAAATTAATTTTATTATTTTTAATTTTTATTTAAAAAGATAAAAATATTCTTCTAATTTTAATTAATGGATGAGTATTTAACTTTTTAAAAGTTTTTGAGAGGACATTTGTCAATTAAGGAAACCTTGGGTGGGAATAAGTGGTTTGGCCTTTTATTATTTGTAATATTACAAAAGTTAAGTAACATTTTACTCTCAAATTTTGTTAAATGTCTTTTTATTTGTAGTTTATATTAATTTTATGTTGCAGAGCTATGACAAGAAAATATAAAAAGTCAACACAAATATTGACAATGATTAAAATTATACTAAGATGGTGAGAACCTAACTATAATCACACCAAAATAATGCAATTTTTTATATAATTTTGATTGAATTACAAATTTATCAAATGATTTTAACCATTGTCAATGACTTTCATCATTGATAATTGTTTTAAATTTTGTAGGGTCCTGATTTTTAATTGAAAATAAGGAATAAAATAATAAAGATTGAAATTGAAAAAGGAAAAAATATAATTTATTTGTAGGCAAAAGTATAAGTGATATTAAAATTTAAAATTTATATATTTTATAAACTGAGAGGAAAAACTTTTTGACTGTTAAAATAAGGCTTCAAATTTGGATGAAAAGTGAAAACATTTTGCTTTTAAAGTTTGGGGGTTGGAAGGGTTCTTGGGCAAAAAAAAAGGTGGGAAACGTGATTCTCCAAATATATAAATAACTATATAATATACCTTTGGTGAGTTGGTGACATGCTAACGAAGAACAACTGGGTTTTGGTTGGATTGATATGAACTTCTAAC
The DNA here is from genome assembly GCA_026122585.1 of Anacardium occidentale. Classification (NCBI taxonomy): domain Eukaryota; kingdom Viridiplantae; phylum Streptophyta; class Magnoliopsida; order Sapindales; family Anacardiaceae; genus Anacardium; species Anacardium occidentale. The sequence continues at coordinate 187,382 of JAJEJH010000326.1, read as the reverse complement.
CAGTCTGACCAAGTTCTTAAAGCCATCTCATAAACACGAGGCATTGCCACTTCTTTGCGTATTCCATCAGACCTTTCGAAAGATCCCCACCTAATTTGTTGCCATAATTAACAGCTTCAATTACGGATTTAATAAGTTGGAAGAAAGAAATTGTATATGTTGTTTAAATGTACTCACAAAACTTCCATTTTGGACCTTCTCCACCAAAGGTAGGAATTGAAAACTAAAATGTCTGCATCACTCCAATGTCTTGCATGCTTTTCGATTGCCTGAACCCTAACCAGCCGTTCTGGTAGCCGGTGGTTCACTGGATCATCGGAGTTTGATTCCACCAGCAACGGAGCCCAATAAAACTCTATCGATGCATTGTATTTCTACAAATTTGAAAAGAAGTTTATAAAATGAATGCATGCAATGTAACACCCTAAGTGTAATTATATATTTACAAAATAAGAGAGAGATGTTAAAGATGTATAGATATCCTATATTGTTTGAAGATGATAATAAAAGATTAGTTAAATAGTATTTGAGTTCAATTTACATGCATTTTGAGTTTAAAAACAAAATTATAACAAACTATTTGTTCAAATTAAATAATATTTTAATAATAAATTAAACAATTAGATTAAAATATTATAAATGATATTAAAGTTAATGTAATACTTTTAAGAGAATTTCACATTGATATAATATACGAACGACATTATCATTTTGTGTATATATAAACTTTTAAATTTTTAAGATACGTTTTGTGTTGAAAAATTAATAAAAAAAAGTTGTGATATATATTTTTAATATAAATAATTTTTTGATAACGAATCAAGGAGTCCAAAATAATTAATGACAGAGAATAAAAGGGACTCATCAAAACGGATAATAACTTGAACAATAAATCAAATTACGCTCCAAAACAATTAACAACAAACAAGAAAGAGGAGCAATCAAATCACCTATACAAAACTTACAATGGCCTTGAAGGCAGTCAATGAGCCATTATTGTGCATGGATTTGAGAGAAGGCTGAGGGATTGCTGTGTCAATCAGGCAGACCATTGAAACCCACTGCCCTCTATTCAAGGAGTCTCCAACAAACACAAGCCTCTTGTTTCTCAGCTTTTCCAGCAATGCCGTGGCATTGAACCTACCTTATTAACATAGACAATACAACAGTCCGCCGAACTCAAAAACACTGCCAAAACACAACCTTAACGTCATCTGTTAGAGAAAATTCAAATAGACGGACCTGGAGAGGTCACATTGGTGAGGCTGCCACCGCCAGGACTGGTAGTTCAAATCCTTCCTTCCAAACTTCTCACAAGCCAACTGATCGGACATAAAAGTGCACTCCTTCTCTTTGTACAAGGGATACGACTTATTATCAAATACCCATTTGCCTGAGAACAAGTTGCATTTATCTGAACTTGAACTTATTCTATCTTTTTCCATGAATTGCACGTCGTTTTGGGTTAGAAAAACCAGGGCTATGAACAAGAAGGCCACAAACAAGGCAATAAGTGAATTGAAGCTACTTCTGATTGATCCCCATGATCCTGCTGGAACTAGTTGTTGTTGTGGTGGTGGTTTCTTAGCCATAGTTGTCCAGTATCAAGCTTTTCTATTGCTTTGTGTGTGAGATTGTGCGTCTGTGTGCTCTGGTTCCTCGTTTTTGAAGCTTCAAGAAGTGGTTGGGTACCAGTTTTCATGGGTTCATTTTCTGGATTAGGAGTAGTGCAAGCATTGTTTTGGTAGTTTATCGAAAGCTATAGATGGCAACTTGTCATTGTCTGTATGATTTGGTTTACGAAAATACCCTTCCTGCGTACTTTTGCTTGCTTACCAAATCAACGACCCCCTATTTTAACTATTTTCTTAAAGTTATTTTTAGTTTAAATTGAATTTAATTTCCTTTGTTACATTAGACTTCAAAGCGAGGTAAATTAGAGATGAGTCTCAGCTCCAGCTCCAGCTCCATCAGAATCTATAATGGTTAATTAAAATTAATATCCTTAAATTAGTAAATGATGTCGTGAAAAAAAAAAATTATTATAGAATCGTTAAAAAACATGAAAAAGTTATTGACAAGATAAATTTTAATGCTACTATTAATTTTAAATCGAATTCAAATTTGACAAATTGATCCTTCTTCAATTTTCAATTTATGCTTTCGTAATATTGTTTAAAATTTTAATGGTTTGTAAATCTATAAAATGACACATATGATCTTGTTATCCAGTCAAAACTTAATTTTAGGCCAAAAAACTATTTTTCATTCAACATTTATTGAAATAATTGAATTAAATTCATTCATTTAGTTTGTAAAAATCAAATTCTCACGTGTCTTATTTTTTTAAGTTGTAAAAGTAAATAAATAATTTTTCTATTTTATTTTAAAAATTATTATATTTACTCATATATTTTTAAAATATATTATGTAGGACCTGCTACCACGCATACCACTGTCGCTGAATATTTCTTTTTCTTTTGTTAATATACTGAAAAATCTGGGTATACGTGACATGAATCCTACGAAAAAGGAAAGCTGATTAATCTGATTACATAAGCGGAAACTGAAAATACAAAATATATGGGTGGCCCAAAATACACTTTTTATATATACGCTGTTTCTGTACAATATAACTGGGTACGAACATTTACAATATATCTAAACAAGCCAAACTGAAGTCTAGCATGAAGCCCTCTCCCATCAACTACGGTCCACCCGCTCCTCACTAGCACCACACATACCTGAAAAGAAATGAAGAAAGAAAAGAAATGAGTGATGTAAATCACCCAGTAAGTGATCCTTACTGCCCTTAACCCAAGCAAGCAAGCAAACAGAAAATCATACCTGACCTTGGCCTAATTACTCATACAATCGCTTGCTCATTAAATATTTGTTGATTCTGTTCTGTTGATTGTATTAATGCTTAATGCAATAAAAAAAAAATATCATGCTAAATACATCTGAATATGCATGCATCTGAATCCTTACGTATCCGAAGATACTTGTTATGCTGATCAGGCTGATGAATATAGAGATTCGACATCTTAGCTATGTGGGCTGAACAGTCTAGCGAAATGCTAAAAAACTGAATATACATATTAGTCCTTGGACTAATAAGCTGAAACTGGACGATCTGACTGCAGTCAAAAGGTTGAAATCCCACAGATGCCCTCTTGAGTTCACCCGAAACTCTAACCCGGATATCAGATTCTGAATGCTGAATGACTAATGCTTTCGGATCCCTTTTTATGCTGATGCCTTGACATGTTATGCTATATAATGCTTATGCAACATTATTTTATCTCATTTTACTCTTATATACTGCTTTATGACCTTAGAATTGGTTTCCCATGCTTAATTCTCCATTTTATTTATTTTCTGGAAAATCTAGCTTACGCACAGGTGTGTGGGTCAAGACACACAGGCATGCAAGGAACGCAGACAGGCGTGCATGGCAAAATGAAACGGGCGTGTGTGCAGACACACGGGGCAATGTGTTAACCGTGCAGCCGACCGTGCAAGCTTTTGGAATTCTGACATTTTTTCAAGTAAACACGCACACGACCGTGTCCATCAGGCACACGGGTGTGTGTCTTTGCAATCCAGTCGTGCACACTTCGTGTTCACGGGCGTGTCCCTGTAAAAGCAAAGGCACAAGGGCGTGTACCTGCGGGCACACGGGCGTGTGTCTACTCTGCAACGGTAACACCTATCTGGAACTTGTAAGAATTCACTCCAAATCTCAATCAAATTGAAATTAATCACAAACATGCATTTCTAGCACTTCAATAAGCATACAATATGCTTCAATTTCATTCATAACACACCACATCATAATCCACCATTAAAATGTCCATTCTCTCACATATTTGCACACATATATAAGCACGCATGATTCTTGGGTGGAAATCATCATCTCAAGTAATTTCTTTGCATCATATTAACACATAATCATTTCATATAACTCATAAGCATGATAGAAACGCAATCAAACATTTTCAAGCATCAAACACAAGCTGGGAAACTCAAGGAAGAAGTAAGGAAGCACTTACCTTTTACCATGGCTATTGGAAACACTTTCTAACTAACTTCTTTCTTCTCTAATTGGATTGGGAGCTACTGGCTATTGAAAATCAGTTCTAGAGTTGGAAGTATCTGAAAACAAGAAGAAACCTTAGCTGGAAATGTGATAAATCGGGTAAGAAAAGGCTATAAACTCACCATCTCTCTCTTCAATCAAACCTGCACGGGAGTGCACAAGGAAAAATGAAAACTCTTCATTTTTCACGCTATGCATGAAAGAAACCTCCCAAGGAGAATTATGCGCAAGCCACACAGGCTCAGGAAACTTACTATCTCACCCCTAACTCTTTTAACTCCCAATCTATTGCTATTTCTCATATCTAACCCCCAAAATTCTACTTTAAAGGATATTTCTAATCTTGGGATGCTACATACTATAACTTTGATAGTTTATAATAAGATATTTACACTCTATAATTTGTTGTATTTTTTAGGTGTAATTATCATTTTTGAAACATTAAAATAATATTGAAATTTTAAAAATTTAAAAAACACCCCTAATTCTATTGTTATTGAGGTAGTATCGTAGGCAGCAATAACCATTGTTAACATAACTAGGTGGTCAGGAACGACCACTTAATTCTGTTGACTGCCAAATTTGACTGTCTTGGTGTTAGAGGCTACTGTTATTAAGAATGATCGAAAATAGTTGGTTTCAAACATGTTAATTGTTTCTAGTCTTTTCAATGGCATAAAGATATTTGATGGCTAGATTTAGTTATTTCGACCACTAAGACGACCAACTAGATAGTTGTTTTCGATCACTTAGTTAAATTAATGACAGCTTAACTACTAACGATTGTGGTCCCTTTTTAAAATTTTATTTAATTTTCAAAAATTTTAATATTATTTTATATTAAATTTTATTTTAATATTAATATTAATTATTTTTTATGGAGAGTACTTAGATATTTTATTAGAAAATGTTAACAAATTTGAAAGAAAAGTGGGTATTTAGCTCTGTAAAACCTTTTGGGTGAGACATGTTAGTTGAGGAAACCTTGGGTGGGACATAGTCGTTTGGCCTTTACCATACAGTAGAGTTGAAATTGACTTTAAGGCTTAACACAGGTGACCCTACATCCCTATTGTTTCACCAGTAGAATGCTTTTGGGCTCACAAGCCATTTGGGGTTAAAATATGAAGAGTCGCTTTAAACAAATTTTAAGAAAAAAAATCATAGTAAGGTTTTTATCTAAAAAATTTTTATAATGAAAAATCCTAATAAGGTTTTCTTTTTTTAAATAAAAATCTTATGGTTAGATTTCCGTATCAATAAGAATCATAAAATGATAATTCATTAACAAATGTATTCTTTATAATAATCACGTTTGAAGTGAATTAAGATACAGCCTATATTCTTCTTTTTTTTTTTTTCAATTGTTGAGTGTAATTATTAATGTTATTGATTTAAGATAATTTGTAGTTTGTTTGTAATGAATCTGGGATTGATTGTGGGTAATTCCTTTTGTCGAAAATAGAAACTAGAGTGACGACGGCAAGTTTGAGATTTAAGAAACAAGGCAGCTGCTAGCCATAAATTTATTGAGTCTTTCGGTTATACCTCATAAGCTGTTACTTATTTTGGTCAAAAACAAATAACCAGAGATTAGGCTGAGGTTGTTGACGTCTCAACGTCTTTATACGTTGCCTTCAACATCTTTTGCTTTTTCGAACTTCTCTCTTTGTCGCCACTCTTCTTCTTGCCTTGTTCCATTTTAATTTTTTCTTTCGCTTTATTCTCGGTTTTGAATTGACAATTTTCCGAACATATACCATCTCCCACCCTTTAAGTTTTAAAAGTTCATTTTTTTGCCCATCCATTCAAGCAAAAGTGTTAATTTTAAATGTTAACTAATGGGCATCATTTTTTTTTCCCTGTTTCTATACAGAAGAGTTGTAGCTTCCCTATTCCGGCTTTACCCGACACCAACTATCTTTTTCATGTGTTCATACATCTCCGTCGATAATGCTTGAAAGGTGGTCAAAGTTCCCATTTTGAGCCATATGCTTATCGGGGTCTGGGTGGTTCCTACCTCTCTTTATATCTCTGTCGCTTCGTTATCCCAGATCCGCGGGCCACTTGCTCTTCTCCTGCTTTATTTTGTAACCCATAATCACCTAAAATTTTGCAGTAAAAGCGAATTAGATTATGAGCGGTAATGATGTTAATTGGTCGATAGCACGCCAAAACCTTTTCATGGGACATCTGAATGGTGTTAATATGGCAGTTTAATTGGATTGATTCAATTATCGAATCATGATTTAATATAATAATCTATTTGATTTAATTTTATATCAATCTCATTCTGGTTTTAGCCATATTCCAACTAAATTTAGCATTACTTTTTTATTTTATTGAATCAATCTAATCTAATTTAATCCAATCCAGATTTTAAAACATTAATAACTGATTTAAAAGTAAATTCAGGACTCCTGTGTACATTCGGTTTGGTTAAAGAAGACTCATGTACATTCAGTTTGGTTAATTTATTTAGAAATAAATTCAAATTAAATTGTTGATTCGTCTAATCAAGTGATGAGTTTGAAACAAAGTATAAACTCGTTTTTTTATAATTTTTTTAATATAAATTATTAAAATAATATTTTATTTATATATATTTAATCAAAATAATATTATTTTCATTAACGTAAAATTTAACACCTTTCAAAATCAAACTCAAACACGGAAATATTACACCTGTAAACTCAAATTTGAAGAAGCTCTATAAACTCTAATCCAGATTTAGGTTCACCCAGCCGAAAACGAATTGGCTGTTGGGAAGTGGTCAAACCTGCGGCGAGGTTTCTGAAAGGATGGATTAAAAAAAATAAAAGTCGTGGGTGGCGTGAAGGCATCGAAAAGTAATACAAACATCAACATTACACACGAGGAAGGCCCTTCTTTTCCTTCAACTTGCATATAACAACTCCTCTTCATTTAATCCAGACCGGACACAGCCTCTGCAACTTGCACTTCTTTTTTCAACACAGAGACAGATAGAAAGAGAAACAACACAGACAAACTGACAAAACCACTTAAACTATCATTTTTATTTGCAACTTGCTTCTTCTTTTAACGCATACTTGGTTGTTGCTGCCCAAGTCCAAGTTGCAGTTGCAGACGCACCACCAACCCTTTCCAGCCTTCTGCACCGAAACCACTCTCCCATTTTCATTCTTCCTTTTATTACCTCATTCACTTCTAATTTTACTGACATTGTTTTGGGACAGACCTTGAACCGGTAAAAGAGCCTATTGGGGTCAGTGGTTAAACTGATATACAGTTTTAGAAGTGATTTTCTCTCTTTTATTTTATTAAGGGGTCAAAATGTCAAAGAAACATATGCCTAGAGGTTATTGTCTTTTTTTCCTTTTGTGTATAGAGCAAGTTGATAATTTTTGAAGAATCATTTACAGAAAGTGAGTGATAATAAGAAACTCTCGACTGCAAATCATATAAACCATAGTTGTCAATCTTCTCTCAGACAACTCTTTCTGACATTACATTGATCTTGTCCTAAAGTTTAACCGTACATGCACATTCCTTCATTCTCCCTTAGTTTTTACTTTCAAAAATGTTGACAAATACGATGAAAATTTTGGATCTTTGAATTTTGGTTAGAGCTGGTGAGAAACGTCTTCAGCTTTGGGTTTGTAGAAAAATACTCAACAGCCGTCTTTACTTCTGGACCATTTTGAAAGGGTCCATTTCAATTGCCATTTTCATTTTTCACGTTCCAATATCTTCAATTCACATCACACATGACGTTTTGACTTCACATGCAACTCCTCCGTTGGACCATTCATAATTATTCTCATCTCTTCTCCTCTCTCGCCATTGTACCCTCTTAACCTGTGTGCACTTGTCTGGTTTCGGGCCAAATTGAAACACAGATTAGCTAAAAATTCTAACTTTATTCGTATTAAATCATTAGACTGAAGCTTCAACACAAATTTAACTCCAATGAAACCAAAAATCCAGCCTACTTTTAATACTATTCTTTTTGTATTCCATTATAAAAATAATTAACAATTGTAATACCTAATCTCACGCATCCTCGACGACAACTTTAATACATTAATGGTAATGCTGTATGTCATTTTTTGAAATTTTATATTTCACAGACAGCAAGAAAATACACACAAAAAGGGAACCTGACGACGATGAAGGACGGAAGGGAGGGGGGACGGCGGCGAAATATTGTTTTTGGTAAATCTCAGCGGATAATTACAAAAAAACGACGGCGTATTACCATAGACATTGGTCGGCAACAGTGCTAAGTAAGATCAGGTGGTGTTGTTAAGGTTGCGTCTTGCTAAATTCTCGGCGATCTGAGACAGTGACTGGAGGTTGCACCGTACAATGGTGTCCACAAACACACACGTCTCCTCTTTTGTATTGCCCGGTGGGGCGTCGACCGCGTACGACTCGATCACCACCGTTCCGTTACCAGAGGATGAGGGATGGAGCGTCGTAACCGACTTGTAATTCGAGAGTCTGTGGTCACCGCCCACCATGCTGAAGCTGATGACGTGGCGCTCGTCGTCTAAGATCTCGAGACGCTCGGTGCTGTTCGCTGCTGGCAGTCCGGAGATGACGTGAACCTCACGTACAGTACCGACGTCTCCGTCGCCGTCGATGACGTGACAGCTCTTGACGAAGTGTTTGTATGCTTGCGGCTTATCGAAGCGGCGAACGACTGACCAGACGGTGGAGACAGGAGCGGCGATCTGTTGGATTACGGAGGAGCAGCACTGGTTGGGACCCACGGCGTGGACGTGATATCGTGCGACGGTGTCGGGCACGGGAGTGGCAGACGTTAAAGGAAAGCGTTTTTGGAAGCCTTTCTGACAAAGCATGTTAGCTGCGGTGACGGTGGCCGTGTTGTTGATTCTGTGGAGTAACAGAGAGGATTTGGGAGGATTTGAAGGCATTTTTTGAGAGATCATTAGGTTTAGTTGAGAAAGTTTACAGGGTTTTTGAAAGAGTATACAGATTTGTGAGTGGCTGTTTCCTTGTATAAAGAATGAAAAGAGCAAGGAAGAGAAGAAGAAAAAGAAGAAGGAGAAGTTGGATTGGATTGGGTTTGGTTCAGTCACATTCAGAAAGTCGCACAGAAGAATCCATGGCTCCTGTAATTGCATATATATAGAGGAAGAAAGAGAGGGAGTTGGGAGGTCGTGAAGTTAAGGTGGATGTAATTATTATAGTAACCCTTTCTTAATTGGTAATTTACTCCTACAATTATCTTACTTAATTTTTTGTTTTCATCTAATTAAAATCTATTTTCGTCTTTAGGGAATTTACTCTCATTTACCAGGCAGAGTAAAAACACTAATTTTGGTTGCATTAAATGTGGGTTATAATTAGAGTGGAGTGTAGTATGTAAGAAAATTAATTTCGTGGCCAAAATCGAAGTAGCTTAATAGGTTTGAATTTGGCTGAATTTACCATGGCCACACAATTTGTATCATATCGACAAAAGCCTCCATTTTGCTTCCGGTAGCTGCCTTAATTATAAAAGCAGAAGAACTTAAGCTTAGTGGTCCATTTTGTCATTCAGTTTCCATTTTGAATTCAAATTTAAGTTAAACAAAAATTTAAATTTGAAGTGATTTAAATATTTAAATTTGAGTTAACTCTAACATAAAATTATTTTTAAATTAAGTGATCAAAGCTTGAAAAATTATTAACTAAATCTTCAGTTAAATTTATTCTAAATAATCATTGAGTGAGACACAATTTAAGTTATTTGACCTGAAAATTAAGTTTAAAATTAAAAAAAATTAAGTTTGAATCAATTTGAATATTTGAGTTCGAATTAGTTTAAATCAAATTTAAAATAAATTTATTTTTCAATTGAGTTTGATTCTCCATTCATCAATCTAGAAATGATATCAAATGAGCTTTATAAATATTCATTTTGGAATTTCCTTAGGATTTAATATGAACTGCTTAATTGCGAATTTACACTCAGATTATATTTGATTATGTTAAAAATATATATATTTATGTCACCTTATAATTCAGCAGCTAGTTTATTTTTTTAAGCAGTCGATTACTTTCTCTGCCATGGCCACTTGAACAACTTGTATGTGTATGCGTGGGGGGTTTTTTTTTTTTTTTCAAATTATGCGGCTACTTCAACGCGATTCTTCGCTTTTGTCTTCAGCCGAAGCGGCAGTGGGAGCCAAAACTTGGACATCCATTTGATTTTTTCGTCCAATTGAGTAAATTGATCAAGTAGGAGTCTCCAGCACATGATTCTCGGGAACAATTCTGCTGGCCATTGCCGTTGGGGACCCATTTTTATATTTGACTATTGGCTATCATTACCACTTCCCCATATCAGAACTTTGTACCTTCTCTGTGAAGTAATATAAATTTTGTTTCTCCATTTTCGCTCTACACTTCTAGACTGATTCCAGGGTGGATGTGAATGCCACCCAACTGAAACAGAACTTAGTTTGAGTTTGAAAGAAGCCAATAATGAGTTGTTTGAAAAATAAAAACAAAGAATTACTGGACAAAACTCTAGTAAAGAGTTCGATCTTCACTTCCTTCCAAAGCTGAAATTGATCCGGTCCGAATCCACCCCAAATTGATTCTCTCATACATGTATATATATATTATGAGACCGCCTTCCTGCAGCCAGTTGACATTTAAATTAAAGACTAGTTGTAAATTATTAATAATGAATTAATTATAAACAAATAAAAGTAGGTGAATAAGATACGTTTATGATGTGGCCACGGCCTGAATCCATTTCCTGAAGAAGAAAATAGTAGAAATATTTAAAAATTCAATTGAAACCTTATGCAGTTGAACCCATAACTTGAAGATTACAATATACATAAATAAAGACATGACACCAATTCAACTTAACCTAAACGTATGCAGTTGAGTATCGTTTAGCCAGGTTGAACATCCAGACCCAGTCCACTGTATCCATCGGCAGAAGAATAACAAGAATGCATGCACCATACATAATAGAAGAAAGAGCAAGGAAGACAATATCGTACATCAGATATAAAATATGGTTTGTTGGATATCAGAAATCCAGTGGAATCAGTTGTATAATTAATATATAACGATTAAACATCTTATCTGTAAGCATCTTAATTTAGAATATGAATATTATTTATAAATAACAAGAAAAGTGAGCAATTATTATCTCGTCTCCTTAATATAATATTTCCTAACTTCCTTAGAGAATTAAATTTAACATATCTGATATAAACACGTACTTTTATGTGATTAGTTAGTCATTCATTTCTTTTGTTGTATAAATACAGTATTATTAATGGAGAAAGAGAGGATATTTTTTACAATAATAAGTTACTTTCAATTTTTGTCTCCATGGAGTACAGTGTTCTAAATAAAAAATTTGAATATGTCTGATCTTAGTATGACTTGGGAGATAATATTATGAACCAATTTTTACAGAATTTTATTGGAAAAAAACATATTTTTACACTTTAATAATAATAAAAAACACGGAATAGCACGAAATTTTGCAGAATCACGGTCTTAATTTGAAGTTATTAATCCTTAATCAAGCTTTATTTAGTGGACGATGTGCGGCCAAGATGCGACAATAGCTGGCGGATGATCTTATACGTGTTAATATTTCATTGGCCAAAATAATTGCAGCCTCCTGAGTTGACACACACGAGATTTCCTCAATGACAGCGGAACTTTCAGGTGATAAACCAGAGGGAAATTCCTCACAAAAGAAACGAGAAATTAAAAAAAAAGAAAAAAGAAAATAATTTCTCTCCCCCCTCTCGCTGTCTTTAATTCTCTGGAGAAAACTTCGTCCGGTGATCTCTTCAGGCTTGAGATTCAGAGAGAGATTAGAAACGAGTTACCGTGATGGATCAGATTTTGAACAAGGTGGGATCGTATTGGATCGGCCAAAAAGCCAGCAAGGAGCTCAATTCAGTTGGCAGTGATATCAGCGTACGTACTTTTTAACTTGTAAATTTACTACTTTTATCGTTATTTAGGCGCTAATTCTGATCCCCATGTTGATCCGGTCATAAAGTTTGTATTTTTTTTTACATTAATACTGTGGTTTGAATTTAGGGTTTTATGGTGTTGTTATGGAAATGTTTTTATATGAATGTGGATAGTGATTAATTTGTGGATTTGGTTAAAAATATTATGATAATTGACTGCCTGGAAACAGGATAATGAGGCATTAGAAAGATTAGATACTTTAATTGTACCGGGAAATTAAATGGTTGTTTTGGTTTTGAAAGTCGAATTATTCCCTATTACCATATTTGTGTTGGAATTTGACCCAGTAGCTGTTGGTGGCTGAGGAATGTGTCTGAAGCTTAACGTAAATAGAGAGTGAATTATGGACATTGTTTCGTAAAAAAAGAATTGTGTTTTTCAGTGGGAATGAGTAGTTGCATGTTTATAATAGATGATTGAAGTTAAGTGAGATGACTTCGTGTGTTCTTATGTTGATGTATGTTTACAAGAAACTAAGATGACAGAATAGGAAGATAAATTACTGGGAGAAAATAAAATACATTAATATTGGTTGCACTGGCTTTTGGGGTTTAGTGCTTCGGGCCTGTTTTTTAAACAAATTTATTCTTATTTTTTAAAAATTGGTCTGGAGGTAGGAAGAGGAAGAAATATAGTTTCCCATTGATGTAGTTTCATCTTGAGCTGTTTTTTTTTTTCACTTTGCTTATGCACCTGTAACACACAGATATACACATAGTTGAGCAACTAAGCAAGAATGAATTGCATTTTACAGATGCTGGATTCAAGTAAATTTCTGAGCCTTCTAACTTTTCTTTTTTTAATTGGGCATTTTCATCTAATGATCAATGAAATGTGTTTTATAAATTTAGTTCTCTCTTGCTGTTCAATATAGAGTCTAGATGCACTGCAATCTAGAAAAAGTTTGAATCATCTTGTTTAGTTTTTGTTTATGACTTATTTTTCTTTTCTCTTCTTTATTTTCTTTTCCCTCTGTAATTAGTCAGTGGGAAGCAGCATTGAAGGAGGAACAAAATGGTTGGTTAATAAAATTAAAGGTTAGTGCAGACCCTTTAAACTTATTATTCAAATAATTGTTACTCTGCAATAAATACAATCCTTGCTCATGTGGTGGAAGTTTTTGAGATTGGTGATTAATTATCCTTTAGTCTCTATTAGGCTCCATTTTCAAGGAATCTAATCAACTGATTTAAAAAATATACTTGAGGTTAATTTGTTGGCTTTTTCAAAATAATTTTGGGGGTTGGGGGGAGAAAAGTGATAGGGTTTGTGATAATTATTGAGTGAATGTGAGTTGAAAAACTCCATAGGGTTATTTTAGTATCAGACAACCTTAATGGAGATCAACATCAGAATATTTGGCATAACACCCTTAGTATAGATTATTCTCTTCCTAGAGCAGGCTTGATTTGGTTTGCTCTCACTTGGCTTGGGTTTGGAAGGTGGCAGTGGGCAAAATATCTGAAAGTTGCCACTGTTGCTTTTGAAATAACATGTCTTCTCTACTGAAAGAAAATTGAAGTTCCTTAGAGTAATACTGTTTAGAGAAAAAAATAAGACTTAAGTTTCACCCTGGAGAAAGTTGTTTAAGCTTTGATTTTGTTTAGAATTCAAGATGATATTTTTGTGGGGAGATTTTCTAATTCAGTCATTCCTATTTTAGCTCCTAGTATGTCGTTTTATTGATTTTTTTCAAATGAATTATTTATTTCACTAAGTTGCTCCTGGCCAAACAGGAAAAATGCAAAAGCCATTGCCTGACCTGCTGAAGGAGTATGATTTACCATTTGGAATCTTCCCCCGTGATGCCACCAATTATGAGTTCAATGAAGAGACAAAAAAGCTTACTGTATTTATTCCAGCAATTTGTGAAGTTGGCTACAAGGACTCATCTGTCTTGCGTTTTAATACCACTGTCACTGGATATCTAGAGAAAGGAAAGCTGGCGGACATAGAGGGGATGAAGACAAAGTTTGTTATCTGGATAAAAGTGACCTCCATCACATCTGAGGGATCAAAGATCCATTTTATGGTGGGGATGAAGAAAACCAGGAGCAGGCAGGCTTACGAGGTTCATAGAGATGGAGTAAGTGTAGACAAGTTCTAATATATTTTTAGTGCTTTGGACATACGTGTTGAAATTGTTATGAGCTTGTGGTACTAGAAACCAAGGTTTATCAAATCTCACTGTTGCCTGTGGATATTTTATTAGTTGGGATGAAGTGATTCGTTTCTTCTGTTTCAATTTGCACTGCTAGCATGTTTCATGACCATGGCTCTGAGGGAGTCTTATGGAAACTCAAATTTCTGAATGAAACAAAAAGAATGATAGGCACAAACTGAATCTATTAATGTTCCAATGTTGTCTATACATGAAATGCAAGTTGGTCACAAACAAAATTTTACATATTTTATATGTTTTCTGTTCTAGAGTAATTTTCAGATGTTTCAATTTTCTGTTTTGAGTCGGTGAATGCGACAAAATATTTTGAGTCCAGTAGACAAAGTTATTGAAAAAAAATGAAAGAGGATCGTGCACCAGCCGGTGGCAGGGTACTAGGTGCTTTTTGATGCTTATGGTGGCTATGATTTGTCTGTCGTCTAGAATCAACTGCACTAATGATCACTCTTGTTTTCTTGCTAACACAAAACCGAGGTGACTGATCAGGTGGGTTTGACTGGGAACCAATAACAATTTTCTTTTGCAAATATGTTTATTTAAACAACATTATAGTGTGGCCTGACCTTTAGTTCAACTGGTCGGACCAATGAGGACTTAGACCGGGTCTTTGATCAGACCGCAAAATACATAAAATACATGATTTCTGCAATCATTTAGAGAGTTAAATTAAAAATATACTGTTTATCTATGATGGATTGAGTAATGGAATATTACTCGATTCGAGCAAACACATTGGATGATGCACGCAGAAATCCAACAATCCCAACTGTCAATTGCTTCAACAGCCACGCTTTCATTAATAAAAATATGAATGAGCTGAACGGTGCCTTGAAGAGCAAATTCCGAAGAGCCCTTGCAGCTACAAGGCAGGTCTTTATAGCTTAGTAATTTGACTATCAGTATCACTGAGTCTTTGAAAGAAGGACTTGGATGCTTCATATGTAGACCAGCAAATGGCAGCGGCAGGAGCATGGAAAAGCATCCTTGGAATCCATCCCCTCATAAGCCCACGATATCCATCTTTCCTCACTATTGTTTCGATTACATTTCCAATGGAACTGCTTGAAAATCTGTCACAACCACACACACCCTGTGTATTCAAAACACAAAACTCCGTATTAACAATATTTCGAAGTTGGATACGTATATGGACACTATAATAAGATAATTACTGATTAAATAATATGCGAGTTTTCAATCTGCTAAGATACATTTTTGGTTGTAAAATCCAAAAAAAAAGGCAAAAATAGCTTGACAATGAGGGAGCAGCATGGGAGGTGGCTTTTGTATGGAAAAAACTAGTTAAATGATTTGTTAGATTTTGATGAGTTTACTGATTTCGTAATCACTACAAGTTTGTCTTTTTACTGTTGAAATCGTCACTCCAATGCCCCGCAAGCAGAAGATTTGCTTATCTCTTCTTGATTTCAAGCTTAAATTGATACCAGAACAATGACTACAAAAAAGAAGTTGAACTCAAATCTTAAAAAGATATGTCAAGTCACCTGACACTGCAACTGAGTTTTAACAACATCCAGTGGTGTCGTGACAGCAGCCGCAAGAGCGCCAGCCACCGCACCAGCGGTGGCATGAACTACCAAAGTCTCATCACTTGTACTCTCCGGGTCCACCTCCATCAATCCTCTCTTTGCAGCTTCATAGGTTGCAAAATGAACTGCCGTAAACGGTGCGTTCATTACTACCGTAGTCCGATAAGACGCATAAAAAGCACCAATCCCTTCTTCCACCAAAACCCTCTTCACGCAATCGGTGACCCCCCTGTACGGACTGCTCTTCAACTGCAATCTCTGCTTCACCATATCCATCGGCGTAATCACCGCATCGCTGGCAACAGTTGCACAGATTCCCGAAACTGCATGAGCCAGGGAATTATTCGGGTCTCCACGGGAGAAGTACTCTTTACAGAGCTCATAAACTGAGAAGTACACTGCATGTGCTGGTCCAGCGCCGAGGCCCATGGCTCCAATTCCCCGGTAGAGACCCGCAGGGCCCTCGAGCTTCAGTATCGAGTTGAAGGCTTGACGGACGCCGATAGGCTGAACAGGGAAGGACGCGCCCAAGACTTGCATGCGAGTCTTGAGAGTGTCAACTGGGAACATAGCCATGTGTTCAACGGAGCCGGCGATGGACCCTGAGATCATAAACTGCCAGAACTCGAGGCCGTCATGCTGTGCCATTGTTGGTGTAGAGGGAGTTACCGAAACCTCAGGGTGGAAATCGGGGGTCCGATATTTCGGAGAAGCGTCAGTGGCCATTGTGATGCAGTGGAAAATGCCTGAGTTTAAGCTTTCAAAAGGAGGGAGAGTGGAGGATTGGTGATTGGAGATCGCTTTCAGGTTCAATAGAGATCAGTTGTCCCCATGCACTGAATTATTTTCGGAATAGAATTTTACTCCATTAGAAGATATATATGAATATCAACAACAATTGACAGAGCTGTCTCCATTTTTGCTGAAAATGGACATTTCAATAATGTCATCCAAGAAAAAAAGAAAACACAAGGTAGAGAGGCCGTGTGCTATCCACAAGCCATGCAAATAAAGAGTGCTATCACTGTGTCCATTGAGGTTTTCAATTTAACAAGAAAGCAAATTGTCTGTGCGGCCATACTTTCCCTGTCTAGCGATAGCCATGACGTAAGTGAATGACTGAATTACATGAGCAACATGTAGAGATTAGATATGTTATTTATAATCTCGTTATTGAGTAAAGCTTCTAATTCTGGATGATGGATATTTACCATCTGATCAAATAATAATATCCTATAAAGCAGAAATATATATATATATATATATATATATATATATATATATATATATATATATATATATATATATATATATATATATATATATATATATATATATATATATATATATATGCTCGCATGGTGTCCACAAGCCCTCATGCACGCAAGCAAGATGAGTCTCTTTCATGAAAAGTACCAAAATTTGTCTTGGCACAAGATAAGTTACTCACCTCAGCTAAGAAATCCAGCTGCAGCTGCCATCTTCTCTCCCTCATATGATATGCGACAATTTTATTTTTTATAAAGTCAAATTTAATTTATGCTCTTGATCTTAGTGATGGGATAGATTCTTTGCGTACACAGGCCAGTCTCTCCATCTGCAAACTGATAAAAACTCCACTCCTTTTCCAATATACGATCCCCAATTGCGAAGATAATATCTTGAATACGTGGAATATATTCGAGCCTAATCAATCCTAAGGAATGTTAATTTGAATTTAAAATATTTAAGATAAATCGATTTATTTGTTCAATGTTATAAAAAAATATTAAAATTATAATATAACAAAATCAATGAGTCTTCGATTATAAGCGAAATCTAATATGTTAAAACTTTAATTTGATTTTGTGGAATATATTCGAACCTAATCAATCCTAAGGAATGTTAATTTGAATTTAAAATATTTAAGATAAATCGATTTATTTGTTCAATGTTATAAAAAAATATTAAAATTATAATATAACAAAATCGATGAGTCTTCGATTATAAGCGAAATCTAATATGTTAAAACTTTAATTTGATTTTGACTTCTCTAACTTCAGTTTAAATCATGCCTATCTCTACAAATATGAATACAAAATTATTCTTCTTCTTTTAATTATATTTTCATAGAAATTTTGTGTGAACAGAAGGGTTTCTTCGATCGCATGTATAATCTATTGAATATTTCATCAGTTTGTGACTTGTGAGCTGGTTTTATAAAATAGATTTAATTTGAGTTAATTTAAAAATTTTTTAACTTGATTAATCTCAAATTAATTTTTTAAAATTTGGATAGATACCATATTAGGCCCAGCCCTAATTATATTGAAACATTATTTATATTTTTGTAAGTAATACTTATCTCATTAGAAAGTCCCGTGCCAGATATTTCCAATTTGGCATGCTTACGACGCAAAATTTTCTCCTACAAAT
This sequence comes from Anacardium occidentale, assembly GCA_026122585.1. Taxonomy (NCBI): domain Eukaryota; kingdom Viridiplantae; phylum Streptophyta; class Magnoliopsida; order Sapindales; family Anacardiaceae; genus Anacardium; species Anacardium occidentale. The sequence goes on along the minus strand of JAJEJH010000326.1, from coordinate 169,123 downwards.
TTCCAACCATATTAATAAAGACAAAGTTATTGTCCGCATTGGGAGAAACATGACCCACTCGTGTAGACTCAAGTGAATTACACAGATAGAAGTGTATTGGCTCATCAGGAATCTGGCCGTATTACAGAGCGATTATAAGTATTTAAATACTCGCAAGTGTGAGAGAAGTTTTAGTATGCAATGTGAACGAGATATCCCTTTTAAGATTCGACGATCCTTGTGGATAAACCAAACACGAGGTCTCCACACGCCTTAACATCTGGCTCAATCTCACCCGTAAATGTTTTCTCCTCCTAAGCTGAATCCAACGGTTCTAGATCGACCCCTGCCTCGCTGGAACTCATATATAACATGCCTCCACGGGCGTCTAATGTTATCGCCATGCTTGTGAATTCCGATATGATTCAGATTTCAGATTCCATTACCATGTTTTCGAAACCCGTTTCAGCTTCTTCTTCTTCTCTTGCAGCAAAGCGTCGGGAGGCTCTCATGTTGAGTTCGTTCTTTGTTGGTGCTTCATGCAACTTCACATCATCTTCTTTTAATCTGAATTTGAAGCCCAGAATGAGAAGTTTCCAAGTTTCTGCTTCTGTTGAAACCAACAACAATACGCCACTTACAGGCCTAGTGTTTCAGCCATTTGAAGAAGTCAAGAAGGAGGGTCTTGATATTCCTGTTGCTCCTCAAGTTTCACTTGCCAGGCAGAAGTTCTCCAAGGAGTGTGAAGCCGCAATAAATGAACAGATCAAGTGGGTTGCAGGCTATCTTGTTCTCTCTTCATTTCTTCCTCGCCAATTGGTTATAAATTTTGGTTTCTTGGCTCAATTTGCAGTGTTGAATACAATGTCTCTTATGTGTACCATGCCATGTATGCGTATTTCGACCGAGATAATATTGCTCTCAGAGGCCTGGCCAAGTAATTATTTCAACCCAGATTAATTTTCTTTAATTTAATTCATCACCCAGTGATGAATATATATATATATATATTGTTGTAATCAGGTTTTTCAAGGAGTCGAGTGAAGAAGAAAGAGAACATGCTGAAAAGCTGATGGAATATCAGGTTCTAATAAAAAATATTCCTTTGAATAATCTTGGCTTGTCTTTGAAATGTCTAATGTAACTCCAGCAAAATTTTCTAATCAGAACATGCGTGGAGGAAAAGTAAAGCTGCACTCTATTCTGATGCCGCCCTCGGAGTTTGAACATGCAGAGAAAGGAGATGCATTGCATGGTAAGATCACAATTATACATAATACATAATACATATATATTATTTTTCCAAGCTAAAATCAGATACTATGTATTTACTTGTTACACTATTGGTCAGTCTATTAAATAATAATGTAGTTAATTTTATTGGTTTCGTTGATTCAGCCATGGAATTAGCATTGTCTCTGGAGAAGTTAACAAATGAGAAGCTTCTGAGCCTGCACAGTGTAATTCCTCTTGACCCTTCTTTGTTTATTATCTATAACTAAGGGTATTTTGAGCCTGCAACTGAAATTATTTATTTTTCTCTGGCTCTAGGCTGGTGTTCTAGATTCTAATGAACCGTATTCTGATTTTGATTTAAAAAAAAAAAAAAAAAAATAGGTGGCAGACGGAAGCAATGATCCGCAACTGGCAGATTTTATTGAGAGTGAATTTTTAGCCGAGCAGGTGAGCTTGCATTGCATTTCATTTTCTTGTTGTGTCTAAACTTGAAGCCAAAACAGCTGTTTTAAGAGGCTTGATATGTTTGATAGGTGGAAGCCATTAATAAGATAGCCAAATATGTGGCCCAATTGAGAATGGTTGGAAAAGGGCACGGTATGAATCATTCAATAACGTTCGAACGTTCTTGTAGAAGCTGCTTGTACCTTCTTCTCTATGTCTACTGATCTTCCTGTACTTTTTAATTTTGCAGGAGTGTGGCACTTTGATCAAATTCTCCTCCAAGAGGGTGATGCTGCATGATGAATGAACAGAGTGCTACTTTCTGTTTGTACCCTTTGCTGCTGAAATTTCGGAAAGGTTCTACCTTACAATTTCGATAGGTTGAGAATAATGAACTGAGCCTTGCTTTCTTGTAATACCAATGGGAGGCTGAGCTATCTAGAGATGAATAGTGTGAGTGATGTATTAGTTCTCTAATGAGATGTTTAGTGTGAGTGATCTCACAATAGCAATTCATCTACTTATTGCTGTATCAAATCTTCAGTTTTTAAATAAAGTTAAAGGAAAACATTTTCAAAGAGAAGCCTTGTCGCCCTTGTTAGAATAAGGATAACTTCTTGGTACAATAACCTAGTAGACTATCAAGATGTTTTGACAGTTTATGAGTTGATCGGCTATTTACCTAATATGTCTCACGTGCTTTGTAAATGTAATGTTTACCAAGTATATCATAAAAATTTAGAGTCATATTTGATCAAAGATGATTATGAACCACCTGGAGTTTATTGGAACACTGAAAACTCAACCAAAACTACAATCTTTACTCATCTCCTGATATTTACATGACAATAAGGCCATTTCCCCTTCTCTTATGGGGGCATATCTACTCCAATCAAAGCTAGAAGAGAAAATAGGAAGGGTAATTGCATCAATGCCTCTGGCCACACAAGGAAAAGAAAAAGGTCTATGTAAAACCTCTCTCTTCATTGTAACAAAATGACACAATTCAAGTTGGCCTGAAACAAAATCTCCGATAGGAAGGTCTCCTATCCCTTCTGGTATTACCGGAATTCTGAGGACAAGAAGAATGAATCATTGCCCACATCACTTGTATATCTTCATATTCTTTACACGACTCCATGTCCTTGTATAGACTCACAAGGATATCCCTCTTGCCTGCCACTGCCACCAAAAGGAAGAACTTATCTAACCATATTAGAAACCCCATCAAAATTTTTATAATCTTAAGCATAAATATAGTTTTACCTTTGTTGTTGCGCATAAAGCCTGAAGTAACCTTGAGAAGGATACGCTTGGCTGGAAAGAAAAATGATTGTTTGAAGCGCAGCCAGTTTCTCCACTTACTCATCTTCACATAGCTTGTCCCCTCAATTTCTTCTTTCTCTTGATTTTATATATACATTTTAGTTGTGTCCCAATTTTTCTTCAATCATAAAATAATGTTTGAAAGCTAAACAACAAAACGCATCCGACCTAAAAGAAACCAACACTTATGAAGACAGGGGAGCCTTTATCATCTACTCAGAATTTGGATTCTAAAGTATTTCACCCTTTAGTTTGGAAAGACTCTTATGTCCTTTTAAGATGGTTTAAGTTTAATCATACTTGAGTTAATTTCAAGTTTCTAGCCCTGAATAAAGCAACTGTATCTAATAGATCTTAGCTTCGTGAACCTGACAAACTTGTTATAATAAGGTCAAAATTTTTATGACCAAAAGGGTTAAACTAGTTTAATATAAAATCCTAATTTAATAATTCAACTATTATTAGTATATTACCTACTTTAGACATACAGTCCTATTTGACCAATATTGTTTTAACATCCTAAATGATGTATGATCAATATTCATACATACTCAATATATCTATCATATTCAGGATCTCTCTCATGCTTATATTGTCAAAGAAAAAGGATATGTTTGTCATTTTGAAAAATGGTGGGACATTTAAGAGTAATCAACTCAGAGAGGTTTTTGTTCGGAATTGAGAAGAAATGGACACTGATTAGGAAGAATGTTTTGGATTTTTCTCTTCTCACATAGTCCTCCAGGCAAAGATTCTCAATTCAATTGTATTCAAAGGAAGCAGAGATGGGTCCCTGGTCAAACGGTTGGTTGGTTTTTCTTTGAGTGGCTTTGTGTTTGTGTCCATTAATTATGTTATAATGGTGATTAGAATAGAGTGAAGAATTGGCTAAAGCTTACTTAAATGCATTGGATTCTTTTGATGTCACTTTCAATGCTTGTTTGATGTTTTGGTACCGCTAGTAGTAGCGAGTAAAAATATATGCATGCAATAATGAATAATACTACACATAAAAACATTTCTATCTTCTTTATACAAATTAAAATTGTTGTGTAATGGAAAGTTACTATAAAATGTCAGTTTGTATGAGTAAGTTACAATAAAATGTCTTTATATGGATTCCAATTAATGTCTCTCCACTCTCCAACTGCTTTCCATGCCCTATTTATACCAACTTTAGTGGTTTACACTAAGATTTTGTTAGCTGTTATGTTGTGATATTGCAATTTCAGTTCTCAATAATGGTTTTTTTAATTAGTAAAATAACCATATTAGGTAGAGATGATAAGGGAATTGGTTCGAAACTACTAGACACGTAAAAGGATTTTTAATCTCAACCACCACTTTGTTCATTTATTTGGACAAGTCATGTAAAATCTTTTTAAACCGGCCCTGTTCCCCATCTCCGCAGAATGCTTTAATTCTTCAACTATAGAACTTATCAGACTTTAGTTAATGTCCACAGCAGGTGAAAAGTTGACCAATGAAACAATATTGGCCTCCCTGCTGACATCTGCACCGTTTACCAGCCCAGCGAGAAGCACCTTAAGTGAATCCATTTTGCCAGGTTTGTTATTTGGTAATAGGTCAGTAGTAAGGACGCCAATTCGGCCAGAAGGCTTCAAGAAAAGCACTTACACAACACACACAAAAAACAGAAACATATCTTGATCTTACCATACAAGTGATAACTGGATTTGGCAAATTGAGGCTTGTCATCAAGGAGTACATTTGATCTCGGGGTACAATTAATATGACTTGCCTGGTTTCTTTTTAGGAGTGGATGAATAAAGCTATTCTTGGTAATTTAAGATGGTCTATACCCAGTAGAAAACAAGATTAGAAGATACTACATCAAGATTAATATCCACCAAACATGAACTAATGTAAATGAACAGTTCAAAATTGTGCTGATAAATAAAAACAAACATCCGTTTTAGATTCAATCCTACCTGGACTAAAGACAACAGTAACAGCCAGCATCAACTAGTAATAACTTAGGCGGCAGCTTGGGCAGCTTGTCTCTTCCTAGCCTCCTCAATGATAGACAACTTAATGCCCTTGCCCTTGGGAAGTGATACCCATGGCTTTGTTCCCTTACCAATTGTAAACACATTGCCAAGACGGGTTGCAAACTCATGACCAGTGGCATCTTGAATATGGATGGTCTCAAAACTGCCCTTATGCTTCTCCCTGTTCTTAATTACTCCAACACGACCTCTGTTCCTTCCTCCAGTAACCATGACAACATTCCCAACATCAAACTTGATAAAGTCTGTGATCTTTTGGGTCTCTAGATCAAGCTTGATGGTGTCGTTAGCCTTGATGAGAGGGTCAGGGTAACGGATGGTACGTCCATCATAAGTGTTCAGGTATGGAATACCTTTCTGTCCAAACTGAACAGATCTGACTTTGCAAAGCTTGAACTGCAATAACACAAAGCACACAGGAATTGCATGTGAAACTCAGGTAGTTAACCTTGGACTTGTACTAGAATGCAAACAACATACAGCTACAAAGACAATACTATTACAGTGATTAAAACTCTATTGTTTTCATCCAAAAGATGTGTAAATAAATATGAAATATTAGCAAAGCACAAATAATACATAGACGTGATAAAACTTACCTTTGCCTCCTCATCCTTGAGAGAGTGAAGACGGAAGCGACCCTTGGTGTCATAAAGGAGCCGGAAGTTCTCATTTGTCTTGGGAATAGACACTACATCTGTTAAAGAGGAAAAATAATTTAAATTCTTTCAACTTGTAACAAAGAACCCCATGAGAAGACCATGCAAATACACTAATACTTCTTTATCTTGAAGAGTACGAGAATGGTAATAAAGAAAACTCATTTTAACTAAATAATATACATCTTTAAATTATAAAGATGAAGTGCACATACCCATGAAACCAGCAGGATAGGTCTTATCTGTTCTAACTTTCCCATCAACAAGAACATGTCGTTGCATCAGTATAGCAATAACTTCACGGTATGTCAAAGCATACTTCAACCTGTTTCGCAGGATGAGGATCAACGGCAAGCACTCCCTGGACTTGTGGGGTCCAGATGATGGCTTGGGTGCCTGAAAACCAGACCATTATGAAGACTCAACAAATTGTGCAATATCAAGCAATGCAAAATAATTCAGGAAAAAACCACAAACAAGATAACTAGTACAGAAAAAAATTGAACAAAGATGAGAAACATACAAATGCACCACCCAGCTTGTCAAGCATCCAGTGCTTAGGGGCATTGAGCCTCTTCAAATGTTTCTTCAATCCTCTAGCCTGTACACAAAAAACAACACTATAAGCGTCGAAGAGCAATTTTATACAAGAATCAAACACCCTGTTTCCCACAAACAATAGCAAAACTATTTATAAATGAACACTTATCAACCAAACAGGCAGAGGCAGCATCAGAATGTCCAAGTCATTTTGAAATGTTTTGGTTCAAAATCTCATAAATACTATGAGCAGATCATTACAAGAACAATTACCCATCCATACCTATCAATTATTCTAATGGTAAGATCCCAATTCTTGAAATTACAAATTTATTTTTGAAATGTCAAGTTTAAACAAATAAAAAATAAGTTCCACTGTACATACATAAGCCTAGATCCCACCATCAAATTTTTCATGCTCCTCAACCAAACCTCTCCAACAGTCTCCACAAAGTAATTGGGGTTTACTTCTTCCACTTTCAGACGATATAGATTTAAAGAATCGATGCAATTTTCCATTAAAAACGTAATTGTAAACAAATAATAACAACTCATCGACAGATAATAAGATTAACTCCGAAAACATATAGATTATAAAAAATATCACCCCAAAAAAACTAAACCCTAAAATCTAACCTAACATTTTCAGCAGTCAAATATCAATTCGTTCTATGATTCTACAAACACTGAAATTCTCATACGTTTCTCAAACAAACCAAAAACACAAAAACACGGATCGTATGATGAACCAACCAACAAAAGATACAAATCTAGAAACAAAAGAATACGAGTACGGTGAAGGGTAGAGTTTGGATTACCATTTTCCTGAGAAAGTTGCAGCTGCAGCGTCGATGCGGCTACTGGTACTCTGGCCTTCTGTGAGGTGTGTGAGTGGCAAAACCCTACTTTACTTATAATAACTTTGGGGTAGTTTAGGGTTTTAATGTTCTTTTGTATCAATCGGGTCGAGTAGGGTTGAAACTTGGGCTTTATACGGATCCCTGATCGAAATTTCGTAGCCTGGCTCGTGGTCCTTTGCTGCCTGTTTCATTTAGGTTAGGGTTTCTTAAGCCCTTAAAAAGGTTGCTCCGGATTATGAATTTTTTAAAATTAATAGTGGTGAAATAATTTAAAAAGAAAAGAAAAAATTGAACTCCTTGCTAGATGCGAGATATGATTGGTAAGTTAAAATAATTTTATCGAATAAAGAAAAATTTAAATTAAAGAAACTAAGTATAAATAAAATTGAGTTAATTTTATAAAACATATACTGTTTGAACCAATTTGAACGTATGAATTCAAATAGATTCAAGTTAAATATAAAACAAGATTATGATCCAACCAAGTTAGAGTTTCAATTCGGAGCTAACTTCAATCCATGAACTGAGAGAAAGAATTAGGAAACAATAATTTCTCTTGCTTTCTATAAAACACTCACTGCTCCATTGAGTGTTTCTAACTGCGGTTGACATATAAAGGCTGACACTCAATAAACCATATACAAGGTCTACATAAATCTCTGTTAGGAACTTGATTATATTTCTCAGCAATGGGAACAGTCCAATGAGTGCTCTCAGTCTCGGTTACAGATTAGATTTATCACCACAATTGGAAGACGATCCAATCATCCTAGGTTTTAGACGAAACCTGATCGGTAATCCCAGCAAAAGTTGCCGTGAAGCAAGGCTGCATTGAGTTGTGGGGCAACGAACAACACCAGTCAAGCTTGCGAGACTTTGTTACTATAGTGAGTCTAGAGATCATCCTCACCCCAGCCAAAGTGTTTCCTCTCTGCTTCCTTCAACTTCTGTTTTCTGGCATTTCTTGCTTCAATATCAGCTTCAACTTTCTCCATTACAGTACGGAAACCAGGAATTGACTTACACAACTTTTCATAAGTTCGATAGCTGATTTCATGGTAAGCCTCAAGCAATTCCTGCAGGCACAAAACACAGTAAGGTCATGTAAGGCACGCACATGCACCAACCAAGCTCATAATTATAGTGCACTTGAATTTGCAGGGATCTACAGAGACGTTCAAAGAGCTTTAGGAAAACATGTGTAGACATAAGACATTGCAAAGACCTCCATAGGATTTGCAAACGAACTAAGTACCACGCTAAACCAATCAAATACTGAAACAAAACTGGACAAAGAAAAGACGATACCAGAACATCATCATTCCAATTTTTGATGTAAGGAGGCCCCGTTCTGAAGAAACCAAGTGGCTCACGGTACCACTCTCCGTTATAAGTAATCTGATCCATGGCCTGCTCAACGCTTAGAACCTCCCATGGCCTTAAACCAGGGATAATTTTTGACAACTGGATCCTATCTCACAAAAGCAACCAAATTAGCTCAGTGATTACGTCCATATATTGTATTTGCAACATTGTTTGAGATACACCTAACTTGATAGACTAATCAGAAGCATTTAAAACATATTTCTTGCCTAATAATCAAATGATAATCATTAATGAGAAGTGCAGCAAAGAAAAGAAGAAAAGTTCAGCAATACCTGAGATCTTTCGGAATGAATTTGTTTGGCATGTGGTCAGATTCCAATATTGTTGTTAGTTCAGAGCCACTAGCCCAAAGAAAAAGCGCATAACTAGGAATTCTAACTCCTGGCCAAACACCACCGTTAGCTTTAAGCACTGCTAAATCACGTCTCCGGTTCTCCAAAGCTTCTTCTTGGAGCTGTTTATAGGTTTTTTTTTCACGTCCCTTAAGAGGAACCCAAGGAGGTATACCTTTTTGAAGTTTGTGAAGGAATTCTGTAGCTGCAGCACCAAGCCTAACTGAAGAGCACCCAACCATAAGCTAAGAATCAATTATAAATATAATCAACTTAACAGAGAGTATAGAACAAAGCAGCATATTATTACGCCCCCATGCAGAAAATAGATGGCACAACAAATAGATGGCACAACAAATCTTCTAAATTATAGATCCATCCCTAAAAGTATCTTTGAGATAAAAGGAAATCATGGTTGCTAAAATAATTTCTCACATATTAGGCTCTCATTTTGCTTAATATGGGAATGGATAAAAAGTTAAAAAAATGTAGGCTTGACATCATTATAGAGATATATCATCAAATATTTTTCAAAAGTTAAATAACTGCAACCATCATAAGATTTTAAGTTAAATTAGTAATGGCCAACTGACTTATTCTCACCTAAGGTTTCTCTAAATGACAAATCCCACCTATTAACTTTCAAAATATCAAATATCCACTCGTTCACTAAAGTCAATGGTTAAATTCATCGGTCAATTATTAAATTTAAATAGTCAAAAGAATATATTTTTTTAAATAAAAAGAATTTAAAAAATAAAAAATAAATTTTAAAAAATTATTAAACTATAAAATAATATTAATATAACATTAAAATAATAAAAAATTTAAAAAAGACAAAAAATCTAACTAGATGATCGAAAATGAAGACTAGATTCAGCTATCAAAGATCTAACAAAAAAGGCCAAATCCTGCCGTCTCCACCATTAGAGATGATTAGAAATTGCATCATACTTAAAATGGGCTGTTTTCAGCTGCCAATCTAAGATATGGCCACTTGGTCACGTTTGTTATGGCCACCAGCAAAATTCTTTTATTTATTTATTATTATATTAATATTATTTTATATTAAATTTAAATTTAAATTTAATATTAATATTATTTATTTTGTAGTGGCGGCTATTTTGTTGATTTCATCACAAATGTTTGGTCAACAGGTGGTTGTTTGTCATCTAAGAAAACCTTGGATGGAAATAAGTCTTTTGGCCTTAAATAATCCATAAAAAAAATTCTAATCAGTAATTTTATGTTATAAGATTTACAGCAAACAACTTCAAAAAAAAAAGACAACAGACAAACCTTCCCAAGTAGCAATGGCCTTTTCCAAGCCATAAACCATGTGAATTGGCGCCCATTCATCCATGTCCTCGCCCCATATGAAAGTATCCTTATCAATAATCCCAGCACCCCAAGCAGTCTTAAGCGTTATCAGCTCCAACGGCCCCCTCGTCCGCCCCAACCGATCCTTATAGTACCAGCCTCCACTTCTCATAATAACTATATCAGCCAAAAACAACGAACATTATTCAGTAAGAATTCAAGAAAAAAAGAAACATGATTAAATAAATAAGACTAATGCTACTTAGTAAACTTACAGTCATAATAACGTTTCTCGAGCCGCTTGTATCCAATTGCCTGAGCAACATCGATGGGCCGGCCGGGCGGGTAGGGCCGTTGTCTGAAACCCCAGAGTCCAAACAAGAACTGCTTCATAAAATCCCAAAATTTATCATCACTCTCTTCTCTCGTTTTTATTGCCTTTCTCGGCATAGGCCGGCCGTCCAATCCGATTACATGCGGAAGAGCTTGCCACAGCTTCTTGTCCTCGCGTCTGTACGGAGTATCATTCGCTTTCAGCTCCATTTCGTTAATATGATCCCTAATCTCCTCGGCTCGGGTGAGAAATTGGACTACCGGACTGGCCCGGAATGCTTTCCACCACTCCTCATTCTCTTTAATTTCTTCTTCAGTTGGATTCTCCTTCTTCTCGAAAATGGGATCTTCACTCAGGATTTTTTCAACTTCTGGAGTGTGGCGATAATCCGGGAGGTTCTCGCATTCCCAGTAGTATTGCTCCATCAATTGCTTATAGAATCCGGGCTTTTCTGGTTCTTTCGGAGGCTTTGACTTGAAAGGATTGAATGAAATTGCAGCAAAATTTGGAGAGGAAGGTTTTTTGTTGGAGAAGAATGACAGGGGTTGGGAGAGCGAGTGGAGATTGATAGGTGAGAGAGGGTTTGAGGGTTTATTAAACCAGTTTTCAAAGGGGTTAAAGTTGATTGAAGCCATTGAAGAACAAAGTTAGAGTTTAGGGTTTGGTACAGAGTAAGAATGAGACTGAAAAGAAATGGTGAAAGCGGAGAAGCGGATAATGATAATAGCATGTGGGGGGTGAGACCGTGTGAGAATTGGGCCAATGTTTGCCCCGTTTAAATTTCTTTGTTAGGCCCAACAAAGAGGGTTTCTTTTCAAGAAAACCATATGCTTCTTTTATATCCATTTTATGGATGCACACGTGTTATAATGATTTAAACTAAGGATATGTCAAATAAATACGTGATTTTAAATTAAAAATATTATCTAATTAGATGATAACATACAAATGAGTATGCTCACATATAACATTGATATTATTTTTTTGTTTATTTGTTTTTTGTAATTAGAGTTACATTCAATTACATTATTCAAACTCAAATTTAAGTTTCGATTAAATGAGTTGAGTTTGAATTAATTATAATATTCAAATTTAAGTATATTTGAATCTAAAATAAAATTATTTTTTAACTATTCAAATTTTAATTTTTTCAATCTTAAATCGATCTTTTGGATATTAATTAATTTTAAATTATATCGAATCATACTTAATCCATATCAAATTCAACAGTATTTGCAATTTGAATGAGAGTGTACTTCAACGATTTTATTAATTATAGGTTTTATATATTCCAACATAAAACACATCTGACCATCCCATTGAAAGTTGGAATTGTAAACATAAAGCCATAACCACCTGAAGGAAATTGTTTCAGATGAAGTGTATGGTGTAATAATCAAATCCTGTAGGACCCTGGAAAAATTCTTTACAAGACTTGACACATACCAGCCTAAAAAATAAGTCCATTATTGATGTTCTTTACCCGGTGTTGGACCTACACGCTTGCCCTTGTTCTTAATCAAGGCATAAGAATAGAAGAATAATTTATGTTTAATTATATAAATACCCTTTCGAAGATTTTGTTTCTGTTTTTCAAACATGCTTTCTTCAAAGTATTATTGCTAATATCATCATCAACCATTTGTAATTTTCATGTTTGTGTGTTGGAGATAAAAGAGAAAAAGACGCTGAAAAAGCAAAAGTGAAAAACGTTTTAGCTACTGGCTTTCAATGCTTTAAGCTCAAGGGCAATTCCTTAGCAAAAACACCCAGTTGCATCATAGTACTTGGAACTCACAAATGACTTGTAAAAAGCTGTTAATGTTGTCGCTTATTGCTTCTTTTTTGCAGCTCCTGTTGATCTCTCAATCCTGTGGTCAAAATGTGACTGTGTCTGTTTACTATGAAACTCTGTGCCCATATTGTGCAGACTTCATTGTAAACCATCTCGTGAAGGTCTTCCAGAACGGCATTATTTCTACAGTTAATCTTCGTCTGATCCCATGGGGCAACGCTTTCCTCCAACCTGATGGCACTTTTATTTGTCAGGTAACATTTTGTCTTCATTTATCCAGTTTAATATTATCTTTGTTTCTTAATGATAAAGCCAGAATTGTAAATCAACAACCCTGCTGATGCTTTTGTATTGATTCTGCTGAGTTGAATCAAGTCTGTTGAAATGTTTTTGCAGCATGGTCCAGGTGAATGCTTGCTAAATACCATTGAAGCCTGCACAATATCCATTTATCCTGATGTGGTAAGCCTCTTCCATCTCCTAAAAATCTTCCTACAACATTCATAATCAAACATTCTAAAACATCAATCCCTGATGGCTACACAAAATTTTTCTTTAATTTTCGATTTTTATTGATAACCTAAATTTAGTTGTGACAAAATTATGTTTGACATATTATAATGAAAGCTGGTAACACAAATCTGACATGGGCAAAATACGAGAGAGAGATGCTATGTATGAATGCACATCTCATTCAGAAAAAATTGAAAGATAGCTGAATAGATAATTTCTAAACTATCATGACAAGTGGGGCTGTGCCATTAGGCCAGGATAATACACTGGTTTTCAGCTACCAATTATAAGCACCTTTTGCACTATCAAAGCAAAAGCTAAAGTTATCGTCTAAATTGAATTGCAGGTACAGCATTTTAGTTTTATCCACTGTGTTGAGAGCCTCTCCTTGGAGAAAAGGCAGGTTGAATGGATGGATTGTTTTAAGATAACAAGGTTGGGTAATGAACCCATCAATTGTTACAGAAATGGAAGTGGCAAGCTGGTTAGTTCAAGTTAATAAACATTTTAATCTGGGGCTAGAATTTCCATCATTTAGTTTCTGTTAATCTCTACTGGCATATTAATGTGCAGCTGGAGCAGAATTATGCTACTGAAACTGCTCAGCTTAATCCACCACATAGATTTGTGCCATGGGTGATTGTGAATGATCAATTACTTCAAGAGGTTGGTCTCTGGTGTTTGAGCTCTCTCATGTGGCTCTTACTAGCTTCAAATCTTACAAATCTTCTTGCGGATGCAGGACTACGTGAATTTCATAAGCTACATCTGCAGAGCTTATAAAGGCACTCCAGTACCAGAGGCTTGCAAATCACTTCCATTAAAGAGCAGTGCATTGGAGAACGCAGATTCCACTAGTTCAGTGTGCTATGCAGGTAAGGTGAAAAGCTAGGCATTGCAAAACGCAGTCTCGAAGAAAAGTAATTTCAACAACAGTGATTTCTTCATAGACTCATAGTGTGAAGAGCTTAGGTTGTATCATTGTTGGTCAATTACTCCTAGTAGAATAAAGGACTACTGATTACAGTGTTGAGATTGACTGCCTTCTTTTTTCTTTTTAACGATGGAATGTAGAAACAGATTTGACTAGAATTGCATTCTTGATAGTTTTTCCTCCAATGCATAGCTTGGTCCAATATGTTAGGATTTGAGGTTGCTTGGTTGAACTTCTTTTTTGTTTATGATTAATGTAGCAGTTGACAAGTAGGTAGAAATGGTTGATAAACCATCTTTTGTGGTACTACTTCACTGCCATAAGTATGGTTGGCCTTATGTGAATTATGATCAGCTTGTACTACCTTGTATATATATGTATCTCATCTATGAAATGAATTAATTTAGCTCTTTCAAATTTATCTTTAGCTTTCTTATCTCAAGCTTTCTTCTTCTTCTCCAGAAAGGTTGCTTTAAGTCTTTCTTCACTGTCTGTTTTCCAGAAATTCAGAAACCTTCAGTTATAACTTTCTTCCAGCTGAACAAACTGAATTCAACACAATAGCCCTAGATATTGTTATGTTTGGACACGATCCAACATCTCTCATAGTAGTATTACATTCATCCCCTTGTGAGACTGTCAAACAGCTCGTCCTATTGTTAATTCCATTCCATCACGTTTTGCTTTTACGCTTTGCAATCCCGAGTGCTTCTTGATAACTTAAGAATTAATATGCTATTTAACTAATTGTTATTATTTCCAAACCATGCGACATAACATAACCAATATTTCTCTCAGTTTTGTCTATGAAAGATTTGTTAGAGATGTTATACATCTTAGCATCTACTTTAAAAACTGGTTAAAATATTCACAATACGCATGAAACCAGTGGTCTAACTATTAAGGGATTTGATGTGCACTTAAATACAGTATAAAAGGAATCGAATGCATTACCCAATTGAGGGAGAACAGAATCTTGATCCAACCAAACTCAATTACAGGAGACAAGGTGCAGTATAAGTTCAACTGCAGCCCAATTATCTGCACCAAATCATCTTCTTCAATGAAGAAATATATGTGGTAGTTTGACCAATGTGGTCTGGATTGTAACAGGTTAAGGCTTTCTACTTTTTATACCGTCATATAGAGTAACTATCAGGACCAATTCAACATTCTGATTACAGGAAGGCACGGGAAATTAAGGAGAAGAGACTTGTAATGCACCGAAATCATCATTTACCATAAATCTCAATTTCCATCTCTTAGAATTATGATGTCACGGTGTTATTCCTAGTGCTTTTCTGGCATTCTGATTAATTTTTTTTAATTTATATGGACAAGAAACTGTTCCAAGTAGTATGAAAATTTTAAAAGTGATCTCAGAACAGCTTGGCTTGATAGTCTCTGTCAATCATTATGGAAATTACAACATGACAAAGACGGCATTGTTGTCACAGTACAAGATTCAAAATACAGGCCAGTGAATAGTTTTCTCCTTCTATGTATTCATTTATGCACATATTATGGAGTGTGAACTGCTCTTTCTCAATGCTTTCAACTATGGCTTTTTGCAAATCAATCTTCACGAGTATTATCACTTGGCTCTTCTTCTTGTTCATATCTCCATCTCATCTTGCTTCTTCTTGCTCTGACATTGATAGTATTAAGGCTTTGCCTAATGGCAATCCTCAAAAAGTTAAACTACTACTTTATTATGAAAATTTAATCCAAATTGTTCAAATTTCATTGTTCAGAACCTTGCAACTGTATTTGACAATGATCTCATCTCCGTAATCAATCTCAGGCCGGTGCCCTGGGGTAATGCTTTTTTAATGGAAAAGGTTAAAGCCCTGGGGTAATGCTAACATCAACAATTCTAGCAAGACCATTGTTTCACCCTGTTTGACATGGAGCAAGGCACTGCTCCCTCTTACGGTGTCATTTTGTTAAACATTTTTTTCCAGCAGAAAAAGTTGCACCCTCAGTTTAATTTCCAAGAAGCTAGGAGGAACAAACCTTGATCATCCTTTTGATACTTTACAAAGCTGAAACTACCGAAAAAAACATCTAGAATCTTAAAACATGATTTTCAATTTCTCCTCTTTTTTCTTTCATTTATTTTTCCACGAATCTTTCTTTAGAAAAACAGAGGGCTCCCAAATTAAGGAGCAAACTGGAAAATGTGCTTTATTTCTGGTTTTCCAGACATATTAAAGACCATTATGTTTATTCACCAGGGACTAACTATCTCTTTTTCCCCATCTACAATTTTTAGAATTTTTATCTTGTTCCAGTAATCTTTTTATTTAAAAAAAAAAAAGAATGTGAAAGGTCGTGTTACTGTTGTAATGGATGTGGTCCATTAAGCTTTCTCATGAACTGACATATATAAATGCTTGGTGATAATGAGCATGGCATGCCACAATTATCAATTTAAGTTCTGGATTACCCTGCAATCTGTTTGTTTTTAACAATATGACCTGTTTCTTTCACCAAATTTTGCAGCATGGCCCAAAGAATGCATGTTATATACAAATGAAGCTTGTGCAATCAATGTGTGGAATGACAATTTGGCAGAACCAGCTTTCTCTTCAATAATTTCCTTCGGAACTACAATAATTTCCTTTATATAATGCCAAGTGCAAGGTTCGTACCATTTGGTATCGGAGCTACCATTATAACTCTCAATTGCAATCATGCGATGTTGATGGTGACACCCACATTATATTGATAATGTTACGATCTGAAGCACAAGGTATTTTGACTCTTCAAACTCAACAGCTTCTTATCTATGGAAGTTTTACAACCTGTGCAATGCTTACATCGGCAGTGCTGCACCCAATGTCTGTAAATACCCTTTACCTGGGACCAATTCAGCCAAGGAGGCAAGTTCAGCAGAGAGAATATCAAGATTTAAACACACTTTGCGGAAGCAATTGATACAATTTGCATAATAGTATGATTATCTGCATGTATGAATTATAAATTTGTTTATATACATATTTCTTGGATAATAATAAAGGGATAGCCTCAGAACTCTAACCAGGAATATTAAAAACCAGCTTTCCACTTTGGTATCAACAGGTCCCAGCAGCCTAAATCATTTTGTGCAGCAGTAGAAAAATGGTCCTACATAAATGACTTTTGAAAGAGAAACCAACTGGAGGATTATGAATATTTTATCAGCAGCAACAGAATCCCGAACGCTCCCTTCGAGAAACCAATATAAGTACATTTCCATACCTCTTTGGGAGAGATATGTGTACCACAAGAATTTGCTGTTCTAGCTTTCTGGATTTCATATCAAATTGCAGCACTTTTATTAGTTCTGATACAGAAAAAAAAAAAAATCAGGCATTTTGAACCCAATTTGCATCTAATTTTGGAGGTGATTAGACATCTAACTAATCATTCAACCGCTTGAAGCTAACTTATTGTGCCAAAAATAAGGAACAAGAAGGTCAATATTTAATAATAAAAGTACTTGGTTTAAATTTATATTGATGGTCAAAGACATACTTGAGGTAAATAAGGATTGTGAAATACATAATAAACATTTTAATGTATTTCTTTACTAATTTTTTTCAAATATTTTTGTGGAAGGCTGATCTGAAATTGAAAGGGTTGTAATGCTCCTAAATCAGTTCTAAAAGGCTTACATTGCTCAAGCACTAAAAACATCTAATAATCTAAAATTTTTGCAAAAATATAAACCTTAAGTATAAAGGAAATCTTCTATCAACTTGAGGGTGATTCAAACATAAAGATTTCTTGCACACAAGTTTAAAGGAAGACTCCACCCACTTGATACAAGAATCACCAATTTGAATCTCCACCACCAACTTTTTTTTTGCAATGAAAATTGGATAAATGATGCAACTTGGTTCCCAAGAACACTAAGTTCTAAAAACTCAAGAGAGAAAAACAAAAGCTTTTAAAGTTTCATTAATTTATTAAAAATCCTTACAATGGGTCTGAGTTGCCTTTATATAGGAATGATACAAACCATGGTTAAAATATAATTAACCCCAGTTAACTTAAACACAACTTAAATTGAATAAAAAAAAAAAGAAAAAGACAAATTACATAAGTTCCCTAAATCAAATTACATTTAAAACTAAAGAAAAAAAATACATGTTTAAGCATAAGCCCTTGGTTAGTTTGGCTTGACTTCTCCTTTTGTCTTTAAACTTGTTGTGTAGCCATTTTATGATTTTGGACTCCTTGGAGGGCCATGAATGGAGGTTAGAATGCATGAGCTTCATAAAGTCGCATTGCTTGAATTTGATTTTATTCATCTTGCCTTTATAATGTGTGTGGAAATTACTCTTAATAGGCTCACATGTGTGGTTGTTTTGGATCATTGAATTCTTTATCTGAATTTCCTCTACTCTTGAATATTTCTTATGATCATGAAGACGTGTTGGTGGAGTGAAATTTATATCAAAGGCAATCTAGAAACTATATATTATATTAATAAAGTAAATAATTACATACTTCGAGTAAAAATATGGGCTAGGTTTTGAAGAGTTAGTGTTATTTTAATATATTTTTATTTTTCTGGATATGATGAATGTATTTGTTAATAGATTGTCATGTTTGTTGTTATACACATACAAACAAATAATATATTTATATATATTAGGCTTATCATTTATGAACCAAACTTTTTATTACCAAAATATACTTTATTAGAATCGTTAAATTTTAGGAAAATCTTTAAAAACCTTTTCATGGGATAAAACCTAAACATCTAATTAATATTTAATGGGTAATAACTAACAAATCTTACCTTAATCAATGAGTAAATAATGAGTAGTTAAACATTATTTATTAACGCAAGACATTGCCTCTTGCCCCCATCAGCCCATTGACTGGGCAATAGGACCTTCGAATGCATTGAAGTGGTTGTCAATTTTAATAATTTTATCCTTTACTGGTAAAATCAATAACTTGAATCAGAAGAGCTTCATAACAAAAGCAATATTAGGTCAGAATTTTTTAGTACCTTGTATTCTTGTGTGAGTTTGGGTGGGAATTTAGCTTCTTAAACTCGGTTGCCAATTCAGGAATCAACTTGTATTGTATTATGGTGGATGCCAAGTGTGGATGAGATCATTGAGAAAACTGTGAACTCAGCTGGCATGATTTCTTAGTAGAGGTCTTATTCAATGTGCTGTTTCCTGAAAGCTGATAAATTAGTTTACTTCCGATCTGGGAGCTGCTTAGGTAATTTATTAGACAAAACAACTCTTTTTTTCAACGAAGTGTGTGGTTGGAAGGAAACAGTATTGTTTAAGCTTATTCCAAGTGGGAATTTTTTAATATGACTAGCCAACTTTAATTTTTCTTTAAAGGGCATTGTCCATGAGCTTTGCATCTCCATTAAGAACCATAATCATACATTTTTTATTCTAAATTTGTCTTTCATAGCAGAAATAATATGTAATGAAACATTAAAAACAATGAAGGAAGAACCTCAGAAGAAAAGTTCATATAGTGATGTTAAGTCTTTAAGCAATACTATTTGATGGCAATTTTGTTCAACACTACATATTCCTGTGCCATTGAAGCCTTCCCTGACATAGTTAGACAGGCTTCCTCTCTTCAGTACTCCAAAAATGTATCATCTAACCATTTCACTCACTGGCTGCCTCCACAGTGTCCATTTCTTTTTTTATTATTGGAATGATTATTTTTCTTCTTCACTTGGTGAAATTTGAAACGCGATTGTAACATTTAGGTTTAATAGACTGGTTTATTGTTAAGATATTATCTGTTTTGCATACAAAATACATCATAATTTTGTTTTTGAGTTTAAAAGTTCTGATTTCCATATCGATAAAGTACAAAAAAAATATTGAATAATATATAATTATTTTTTATTGTTTGATGATGTTAATAGAAAATTAGTGTTGTTCTATATGGTAATTTGGATAAGATAATTGTATATGTTGCTTACTCTTTTTCTCCACCATAAATCTGGTATATAGGAAGCAATTTAAGTTCATTGGCTGCTTGAAGGAGAAAACTTCGAAGGGACCCCATTCATGACAACGAAGAAATGTGGAGATCTTGTTGCCAAGGACTGGAGGTAGTTGAACAGGACATTCAGAACTGCTTTGACAGTGGCCATGGAGGACAGGTTTGTTCCATTTTATATGTCCAAAGCATTTAGTTGTTTGTAACAATTTCAGGCAAACTCCTTATTGACAAAGTACAAGAAAGATGTTGGGTAAATCTCATAACAAAACAGGGGAGAGATGTTGGGCATGTGAGATCTGTGGGATGCTACAAATTCTAATTTCTTGTGAGTTTAGGGTTTATGGTAATATTCTAGGGGAATGAAAATTGTATAATTTCTTCTGAAACTTTAGTTCTTGATCTAATCCAACCATGAATCAAGAGCTGGTAGTTGTAATGACATAGGCATAAACAGGCAGATTTAGACATTAATAAGAGCAACTCATTTATCTGAAGTTCTGATGCTTGTTTCATCCTGGTCCAGACCCTAGAATATTACCATAAAATCTTTAGCAAATTCTTCGACTGACTTTGTAAAGAAGCAATTATGTCAACTGGGAAAGTACACAAGGTTTTATTTATACAAGACCCACCAGAATGTATATATATATCCCACATCAAAGCCATCAATTTTCTTCTGTAAAAAGATTAAAATGTGAAGGGGAGTTGGGGGTTTGAAAGCAGGTTCCCTTGTTTCAATTATTAAATCATAAGGACATTATTGGTAACATACTGAAGAAGAAGAACTCATAGAGTAGATATAACAAGAGCTATAAATATTCCACCCCGGTGTAAGAAAATGCAGTGTACCAACTAAGCCCTCCGAAATGGCTCGTCAATTCCTTTCCTTTCTGTCTCTCAGTGCCCTGCTGCTTTTATTCATCTCTCAGTCTCATTCCATGGCAGATAATGAAGTAGTCAAGTACCAATATCCTCCCAAGCCTAAGAAAGTTACTTTTTCTTTATATTATGAAAGTCTCAGCTCATACTGCCGCAGTTTCATTGTAAAAAAATTGGGGGAAATGTTTGATACTGATCTTCACACAATTGTCAGCCTCAGGATGGTTCCATGGGGCAACGCTCAAACAATAGGATTATCTAACGAGACCATCATTTGTCAGGTTCATAAGTTCCTGGAATTTGAAGTAAAATTTTTTTCTCGGATGGGCACATAATATGCATTGATCTTTTTCATTGTTCATTTTGCAGAACGGCCCAGGTGAATGCTACCTGAATATCATTCAAGCATGTGCCGTCAATGTCTGGCCTGCTGTAAGACCTTGACTTGCTTTCCCTTAGGCTCTCTCTCCAGTTGGAGCACTTGATCTTTTATCGTTTATTTGTTATATATGATGCAGGAAAAACACTTCAGATTCATCCATTGCATTGAAAGTCAAGACTTATCAGTTCTAGCTGCTGACGCAGTGTGGAGAGGATGCAGTGATGATCTGGAGCTGAGTCAAGATCCCATTGACCATTGCTTCAGAAGTGGGGAAGGAACAAAGGTTTGTTTCATTCATTCATCTTCTTCTCTCCAGCCAAAGAAATCTGTATCCAGGTCCAATAGACGAGAGTGGTCACAATTTGTTACCTTTTTTTTTTTTTGGGTCTTTCAACTCGTAACGCTTCTGGTCTTGTCATCCTAAGTCATATGCTCTAATAATACTTATTTATTGCAACTTGAAATGCAGTTTTTACTGAGGAATGGTGAAGAAACAGACCGGCTCGTTCCAAAAAAGAGATTTATACCATGGGTAACTGTAAACGGTCGACCAATTCAAGAAGTTAGTCTCCAGATAGCACCCTTTTTCTATTTCTAAAACACACCCAGAATAATTTACTCATTTATTCATAATAATTCTTTCAGGATTACCGAAATTATGCAACCTATGTCTGCAAAGCTTACAGAGGCAGAAGACCCTACGCCTGTAGACAATACTGGCAAAAGTCGACAGTAAATGGAACATCAGGATCATCAGAGATGAAGATGGAACCTCCATAACCACAACTTTTTCTGTTTCCGCGATATCGCTTGCTGGTCCATTAAGTTATATAATAAATTGACTGGCTAATGTAATTCGATATACATGCATACCACCGAATTCTACTTAGTAATAATGTGTATATGGTTAATTATGCAGAATTTTAAGGTGGTCTAATTATAATTATGGAGTTATAAAGAATGAAGTCTGGTTTTGTATTGTATTTCATTAGGACCAGAGTCCTTCCAAATTTTCTTCTGATGAAGCAACTTTACCATTAAGTGATTGAAGCAACGGAAGGTCAAAATCTAGAGTCTCAACAGATGCACTAAACATGTGACGTGGTGGTTAACCGTATTCCCTCTTCTTTGTTACCTATAATGGTTAAAACTTCCTCTCGAATGGAGATTTTTGATAAATCCCGAATATCAAACTAGAATACTGGCAAGCACAACTCCACACCCTCTTCTATGGCTATGACTTGCTAGGCTACATAAATGGAAAACTACCATATTCCCCTGCCACAACTCTAAACCTAACTTTGCCTACAAGTTGTGGGCTTGCCAAGATAGCTTCTTGCAATTCTCGCCTCCTTTTCTGAAAAGATTGAACCTCTCACTGTCTCAGCGGTTGCATGTCATGAAGCATGGTCTCGAGAAACTAGTCCCTATGCAAATAAATCACGATGCAGAGCTATGTATCTTAAGGAGCAATTAGTGTGTGCTATCAAAGGCAAAAACTCAATTATTGAATACTTGCAACATCTGAAAAGTATTGTTGATGAGCTAGCCCTTGTCGGATCTCCTATTGTTGAAGACGACATTATAGTCCACGTTTTAAATGGCCTTGACATTGAATATAAAGAATTGGTTTTTGCAATGCGTGCTTGTGAATCTCTGATCTCATTTGAAAAGTAGCACCAAGAGTACTTGAAGCGTGAAGAAACCATTAAAGGAAACAAAATTATTCAAATAAGTATTCCAATCATTCGAGCAAGTATCTCAATTTCGCAGACAAAATCATTTATCTATTGGGTTTTTTCCATCTTACCTTGTTATGAAGGACCTAAGCACCAGGGCATTGTTGGTCAGAAGGCAGAGCAAAGAAAACATCTATATATTGTGATAACATTGAAGCAACCTACTTATGTGCCAATCCTATTTCCATTCTAAAATGAAACATGTTGCTATTGACTTCCACTTTGTCACGGATCAGGTAGCCAAAAGATAGCTACGAGTTGCACATGTATCCTCCTTCTAGCAGATGCCTTGACAAATCCACTCTTTCATAAAAAATTTCGGCAACCACATGAAAAGAATGGAACTTGCAGAGACATATCAAGGAAGAGTCATTAACAATTCCAAAATCTACTCCAAAATTCAAGTGTAAATACACATCTTCCATCTTGATTGTATAAATTGTTTCAGACTTCCCTTGTACCATTGTAATTCTTAATCTCATCCTCAGTTGTAGTAACCCCAACCTTCTTATCTTTACTACAAGAATTGTTAAATAAGATTTGCAAAATTTCTATGCCAAATAATATTATTTTATAAGATCAATTTTCTTTGCAATCAAATAGCATCTAGAGTTCCATAGTTTAGTATATACAGTAATTATGAATGAGAAATGTATGCTTTAGTTCATTTATAAAATGAGCGTCAGAATTTAAACATCTTTTTAACCCTCCAACCACTAGCTATAAACTCTTTTGCAAATTCTTTCTACTGGGAAAGTGTTATTTATACAAGACCTATCAGAATGTAAACCCCACATTGAGTACATCAGTTTCTTCTTTATGAAGACTTAAACGTGAAAGGGGGTTGGAAGGTGGAATCTGAAATGCTGCAGCTAGTCATATTGTTTCGAATATTAAATATTACCTCGGTGAGTAGTTTTGCAAGAGCTATAAATGCTACGCCACACTAAGAGATTCAATGTACTGAGCCCACAGAAATGGCTACTCGACACTTAGTTTCCTTGTTTGTTTTCAGTACCCTTCTGCTCTGGTTCATATCTTCTTCTCATTCCTTGGCAGATGCTGCTGCTGCTAAATATACATCTCAGAAAGTGACTCTTTCTTTGTATTATGAGAGTCTGTGCCTAGATTGTGCCAGTTTCATAGTGAATAAACTAGTGGACCTTTTCAATACCGATCTTTACACAACTGTAAACCTCAAGATGGTTCCCTGGGGCAACGCTCGTGTCCAAGAATCTAACAACACCATCACTTGCCAGGTGACATTTCCATCTTCATTATTTTCAGGATTTGGCACATTTCGTGTGACATTTTTGTCAAATTAATCCTTCATTATCCTTTTCGCAGCATGGAGAAAATGAATGCTACCTCAACACTATACACGCTTGTGCCATTGATGCCTGGCCCGTGGTAAGAATATGAAACTTGTCTTAAAAATTGGAACTCTAGATGTGCATTTCATTTTATCCTTATTGTTTACTTGTCTAAGTTGCAGAGAAAACATTTCAAATTTATCCACTGCCTTGAAACTCAAGCCACTGAGATTGAAGACACTGAAGCAGTGTGGAGAAAATGTTCTGATGATCTAGGGCTGAATCAGGAACCCATTGATGATTGCTATGACAGTGGACAAGGAAAACAGCTTATTCTGGAGTATGCTAATGAAACAGATGCACTGCAACCACCGCATAGATTTGTACCATGGGTGGTCGTAAATGGTCGTGCACTGGAAGGCGTTAGTCCCTAACCTGCCTCTTTTTGTCTGATCCCCACACACACAATGACTCCCATTTTCTTTCTCTCCTGTGCAGGATTATGAAAATTATAAATCCTATGTCTGCAAAGCATACAAAGGCAACAATGTACCAGACGCCTGCAGTTCATACTCAATGATGTCAACTCTAAAGGAGACATCAAACAATAATTCAGGCTGCTACGTGGAATCAAAGAAAGTTTCAAAGATGGAACCACAGGCATAATTTATATGATTCTACTTATACTACATCACCTTTTGCTTGGTCTACCATGGCTGAACTAGTGATGAGCCTATTTGGTATAGTGACTGCAAAACTACTATACTCTTCTGGATAATAATTTACAATTATCATTATGAAGCATTTGGTGATGCAATAATGGCTACAGTTTACTTTGAAGATCTTAAAGTTGAATGTTTTTGTTGTATTATTAGTTCTTTGAAATTTGAAGCCAAAATAGAGCTCTCACTACTGAAAGGTGGTGCTCCTCAGTTGAGCTTGCACTGAATCTTGTTTTCAATAGAAATTTTTTTTTACAAATTCTATTGCACAACCACAAAATAAGAAGAGTTCAAGTGAATGGGGAGTAGATATACTGACATCAATATGAGCAACAACTTCAGTTTTATGTATGCTAACCTTTCCTGTAAGCATGTCTCAATGGCATCCTTTTTTCAGCTTAGATATAACCTTTCCTGATAAGAATGTTTGTGCACTAATATTCTCTAAAATATAAATACAGAATAAATGTTTTTGTAAACTATTCTGTTATTCAATACATTAAGAGGCCAGATGCTTGCCTGCACATGTCGATGACCAGAAACTCAAATTATCAAAATGGAAAATAATGCTCTACAATGAGTTGCAGCTTCAAAAATCCCTAAGGAAAAGATACAAAATACCACAAGTCAAAGGAAAGGGATCAAGAAAGCATATCTCATACCGGATGACAACTGTCTTCTTAAGGGAAGAATGTCAAAGATCTATCAGAAATTTATTCTCCTCCAAATGTTATCACATATATCATATGCTGTCTTCTTTGCTGGATCGTATTCAAACTTCTCAAACACATTTTTATCCCTGTCCACTATATCTGTTTAATTATGACTTAAGGTTTAAACAAATAACCACAGCAATAAACAGCCTTGTATCTAAAAATAACCAAAGAAGAGAATTTTTTTTAAGGAAGAAATAGCAG
The DNA here is from genome assembly GCA_026122585.1 of Anacardium occidentale. NCBI lineage: Eukaryota > Viridiplantae > Streptophyta > Magnoliopsida > Sapindales > Anacardiaceae > Anacardium > Anacardium occidentale. The sequence goes on along the minus strand of JAJEJH010000326.1, from coordinate 143,498 downwards.
GATACAGCCTGAAATTTTCGATTGATCATCCAAATTTGGGATAATATTTGTAGTTGATGCATACATTGAGAGCTTCATCCTACAAGTTCAAAGAAAATTTTATTAGTCTTTCAAAGAATTTGAGGATGGCAATCAAACCAAGAAAAGATGATTCATGTGAGTCTACTTTCATTGATGCTACAGAGTTGAAGTATTAATTATCACTAGTCAATTTTGTTTTTTTTTTGTTTTTTGTTTTTTTTGGTAAATAAAAGAATATATAAAAGAAAACCAACAGGCGAACCCGTTACAACCTAAGCGCAGTAACAAAAAACCGCCCGCAAACCAAACAACAAAACAAGAGTCTAAATTAACTCCGACCGATTCTCTTAAGAGTCTATCTAGGCTTCTGCCAAGATAGAACTTAAGAAAACGGATCAAGAGTTAAACAAAACCAAGGAAGAATAAACAAGCTAAAACTAAAACTAGTCAATTTTGTTCTCAAAAGAAAATGAATCTTACAAGGTTGAAATTGTTCAAGCACAATCAAAAATCACCAATTAAATAGGTCCATAAACAAAAATGAGCAGGAGACACAAACAAGATATGTCAGGGGAAATGATTAAAAAATCCTAAAAATGCAAACATTATGATGCTCTCTGTTCACTTACTGTGCCCTAAACTCGTCTTGCTCAGATTTTTTGTGGGCTCGCTTTCGTTCTTCAATTGCAATCCTTTGATGCTCTAAATCCTTAATCTCACTGAAGATCGTTGTGTTGATAAAAATGAAAGATAAGTAACTAATCTTCATATTAAAAAAAACCTGTCACAAATCATTTTAGTAAAATCAACTATATACTTATCTAAGTTCCTCCTGGAGTGCATGTTCTTTATGAAGCTCCTCTTCTAGCTCATTCTGAAGATGGTTCGCCTCAGCTTCAGCAGTAACTTCAGATTTTGCCCGCTCTGTTTTCTGCTTGCAAGCTTCAATCCTTTTCTCATAATCTGCTTCATAAAAACAACTTGTCAAGAGCATGATAACTACATTAACAAAAATGTACATAATGGATAACTGCTACCAGGTTCACATTATCCAACTCCGATGCAAGTCAATAGATTCTCAACATTCTCCATAGATAAGGTTCTGAATTGTCAAGAATCTTCTATAGGTTACGAAAAAAGACTTGTAGCCATGGTCTACAAAACATAAACTTCCCAACATCTCAAACACAACAACATTTGAAATTTCTATTTTCAGAATTAAAGAAACCAGCGACCATGATTTGTTTTACTGCTATCTGTACCCACTTTCAGTAGCTACATTGAAGAGACATTATAAAGGATAATACTTCTAATTTACTTCAGAAAAACAAAACTTTTGTTAAATAAAAAACTAAAATTGCAATCTGAATGATAAAATAACAGAGAAAATGCAAATGGGGTATTCGAATATACCTTCAATTGAGTTGAGAACCGAGTTGAAATCAGCTTCACAAGAGGAGTGAAGGGATTTGGAGTGATCCAAACACTGAGTCAAGCTGTTTAGGTCCCTTTTGTCCTTCAATACTTGCACTAGATCATCACTATAAGAAATTAGCTTCTCTACGTCGATCATTCTGGACATGTCCCCCATGTTAAGGTTTTCTAGGGTTTTTTTTTTTTCGGAGCTTCTTTTCTCAGAATTGAACCAGGAATATAATTAGAAAGGAACGAGCTTTGAGAGCTTTATTAATATAACAGCAAAGAGCAAAAACGTAGACGTAGACGTAAGACCCTGATTCTAGAGATCGATGGCCAGTGACAGTTTGGGATGGGAGGCACTGAGAGGGGAAAATGTCGGAGTTTTTATTCATTTTGAAATTAAAGAGACGTCATGCTTTTAAACGAAAAGGATGGGGCATCTCTCATGTACCTCCAAGTTTGTTCCAACTCTCCCAAAACCCCCCTACCGTTTCCATTTGCTAACTACCTTTATTTTGTAGAGATAAAATATCTAAATTATCATTTTTTTTAATAAAAAGACCAAATTTTATTTTTATATAATTGAATGTACAAAATTCTCATATTTAAATATTAAAAAAAAAGAAAACTTTTAAATTTAAAATAAAAATAATAAACTTTCAATATCCTCTAATAAAAGTATTGAACAAATACAATTAAAAATTTTGTTTTATTTTAAAAGTAAAGTGATTAGTTTAATGTCTTTGATTAAAAATATAAAAGTTTAGTTTTTTTAATAAAAAAAATTAAAAATTTAAATCTTCAATTAAAAAAAAATAATCTCTTCTATATAAAAAAGTGATAGTTAAATACATATAAATTTTGTTCAGTGATATAATGACATATTTTTGTTTTTACATGTTAGTTTCTTAGTGTTTATACACATTATTAATACTTTTATAAAAAAAATAATTGAGTTTAGAAAAAGATTTGAAGTATTTATCTTTATATAATAATTAAGAATAGATTTATGTTAAGTTAGGTTTGAATATATATTTAAGCTTGAATAAATCAAATTTAAACTAAAGTTTTAATTCATTTCAAATTTATTTTTCTTTAGATTTTTTTTTTTTTTTTGTGACGATTCTTATTATTTAACAATTCTTCATTTTTTACTCTTCTAACACTTATTATTTTTTCTAATAGGGTTATTTATCATTTAAGATGACTCAAACTTGAATTTTAATTTAAACCGATTCTTGTTTGGACTTGATTGGCTTGAACTCACATTTGAGTACAACACAAAAAATTTCCCAAAAATATAAAATGACCCTTAAAATGAAAATTTGATAAACATCTAAACCCTAAAATAAAATTCAATTACTGCAATAACACTTAACAAAACCTACAAAAACAACATTACTGCAACTCAAACCCAAAATCCACAAACACCTTTATCAAACCTAAAAGAAATTGCAATAAGTTTTATAAAAAGAAACAAAAAATTCAAATTGGTCTTTAATAGTTAACTTTTAAACAGTAAGTTTATATTAGTTAGGAGGGGAATTTGATATTTCCCAACAAGTTTGAGAACCATATAAATTTCAAAACTTTGTGAAGTTGCACTCGAACCGTCGATATGTCCGAGTGGTTAAGGAGACAGACTCGAAATCTGTTGGGCTATGCCTGCGCAGGTTCGAATCCTGCTGTCGACGTTACCTTTTTTGTGGCATCTTTCTAGCAATTTCACTTTCTCTGAAGATGATCCTGGGAAGAATCGATCTCTTGCCTCCGTCCAGAAGTTGCAAGAACTGCACAACGCTGTAGCTATTAATACTCTAACAAATGAATTGACTGCAGAACAAATCCGTGATTTCCAGGCAATGATTTTGTTTGTAGATGTCTTGTGCTGAGGGTCATTTTATATTTTATTTATAGCTCACTTAATTATTTGTTCAGTTTCTTTTGTGAATTGGCACAAAATCTGAAGTTACGGGACTTTTTTTCGTAAAAGGTATTCTGTGAATTTGGCCCTGAAGTTATAGTGTTCGCTGTCGATGGCAAGGAACCATGTACTTGTATCATTAAATCCTTCAGCAATGACAACCCAGCACTTGTGCTGATGATGAGAGGCTTGAATTTCAGGACGGTGATTTGGTATATTGTCATTCAGGTGAAGCAACCTACGGTGTTAAATTTTAGGCCATTGTGGGAAGCATTGGAGGATCCTGGTGATTTCCTTTTGAGTGACTTCTCCAAGATTAGTTATCCACCTCTCCTACCCTTGTTATTCCAGGCAGCACTTGATAACTTATCCTAGTGTTAGGACACTTTCCTGTTGCCGGGTCCGAGGACGATGCTCGGAAATTCATCTCTGGGGCCTCTAGCATGAATGACGGCTTAAAAGATTCAAGGATTAAAGAGATTGACCACAAACTACTTTCTCAATTTCCATTTGGTCCCAGGGCTGTGCTGAATCCTATGGCTGCCATGTTTGGTGGTATTGTCGGACAGGAAGTTGATAAAGCCTGCTCTGAACCTTTTTATTCCGTAGGATGAATTGGTTCGATTCAATTGAGTCACTTCCCAAGAATTTGGTGGATCTGGTTAGGGATATCGCCAGGCTGAATACTGTTAAAATATTTTCCAATTTGTATATAGTTTAGGGTCTGATACAATTTAAAACATCCTGAGCTACTAACACTGGCCTATTTCTAGGACCATTTTGCAGTTTCTTTTTTTTTGGTGGATGTAAGATTTGTTTAGAGTATTACATTTTGTGATGCATGATCTGTGGGGTATATCCATAAATGAGTGCTATCATCTTGAGTTTGTTTTTATTTCATCTTTAGTTGAATGCTGAGCTGTGGTTATGGCTAGATGTTGGTCTTTGCTCATGGTTGAATTCATAATGTCTGGTATCAATAATCCATTTAACCAAATAATTTTCCTACGATAAGAACATAATTAATCTGTACAACAGATAATCCTGATACAGTCCTTCTGTTGTTACAAATTTACTTTGGAAAATCCTTTAGCTTTTAACTTCTCCAAGAAGAGATTTTCACCAACGGTGTCCCTCTCCACTCCAGAATTATCTCGTTGTCATTGTATCCTCCAATCCTTACTCCATAAGAACTTTCTTTCTTCACTATCTCTTTGGCTTCTGTCAATGTATCTTTGCTCACTTTACATTCCTTCAATCCAACTCCTCCCTGAAAATGGTAGCCTTGTCTTATGTCTTCCCACTTCTGGATCCAAACATTAGAAGAGATATAAGGAGACAGAAAAAGACTCTCCATGGCCATTCTTGCTTCTGCATGATGTGCAGGGAAACTGGATTTGATTGATTCCAAAAGGGCTTGGTAATGCTCCAAATACCCCTCAAAAAATGACCCAAATCCTGAGGAATATGCCAGCCTTTCACAGGCATCTCCGTTACCTAAAGTTATAATTCCTCTGACCTTGCTAATGTTGCCCGATAACAACTCCCTGGCTCGCTGCAAAAAGCCCTTAACAAGCTTTTGGCTTCTTTCTCTCCCCATGTGTGGAAGTCCTACCATGCAATTAAAAGCAAACCATTCTTTGTTTTCAACTCTTTTTCTTTTTCCGTTTATCTCTCTCACCAGCTGCTCAATTCCCATCTCCTCAATTTTCAATTTTAGACCTGAACATCTTGCATAGTCACAAAGTTGCCTTCTTGTCTCTGCAAAACTCCATGGCGAGGAAGGGCAAGTTAAGTCCTCATCTTCCTTCTTTATGGATGTCAATCTCATTGTTTTACGCCTTAGTGCAATGGCTTCAATCAATGGCGGCCACTGAATTCCTTCTCCAATGTCGAAGTCCACTACGTGGATGATGTCTGCATCATCAGGGGTGACTTGAAGGATCGCGGAGTTTGCTGCGAAGTGAGCGAATCTCCCATATGGAAGCAATTGGTAGAATACCCTGAATGCCTCCGCAAAGTTTTTTCTGGACTCTTGCATTAGATATTCCCCTTGCTGTTCAAGGTCTGGGGATAAATAGAACGCCAGGCGCTCGAGGGCTTCACCGACAGGGCTAACTTTCTCACTTAAGCATTCGACAATCACTTCTCCAAGCTTACTTTGCCCCATCTCCAGGGCTTCTCCATAAGCCTTGACAAGATGAGAAACGCTCACTCGGTTATCTATTTCTATATCTTCTGCTGGTAAAGTCAATGCTGTGTCTACCGACGTTGTAGGACTCCATAAATCTTCACTTTCACAGGTCACTTCAAAACTTCTACATAAACCCCCAACTTCATCATTTAAAACAGATTCAAACCTTTCCAAGTCCATAGGAAAATCCTCCATCTGTAACATGACTTGCAGCTCATGCTCATCATCACAAGCTGCAGGAAATTGAATAAATTCACTGGAGAACCTGGAAGAAAAATTGGGGATTGATGAAAAGTCATTGTAAAAGTCATCTGTACATGTAAACGAAGAAGAAAATTGACAACCACCAATGCAATCATCAATGTTGAGATCACAATCTTCAACCTGATCATAAAAAGTTGAATTTATGATCTTGTAAAATGGCCAAGTGGACTGAACAAGTTCTGGTTGCATCATGGCTGGTCTTAGTCTGATTGAATGATGTTTAATTTAGAGGTCAAGAAGGAGAGTTTTGGTGGGTTTTCTTGACAAGTCTTGATGAGTATTTATACTTGAAAATATATATTAAAAAAAAGGAGGAGAATGCCGATCATGAGCTGTAATTTTTTTCCAGAGTTTTGTTCCTGAAAAATTCCTTGGTCAGTCCTCTTCCTTTTTTAAGGCAGATTCCTGGAGATGGTTAGGGATGTTGCATGTAATTTTCCTATTAAGAGGGGTGGATCCCAGAGCTGGTCCGGATAAAATGCAAGTTGATTTTTAAGCAAATTTGAGATTGGTTTATTTATTTATTTCGTGATATTATAGATCAACCATCCAATGATATTGTTGACACCACCAGTCATTTGATTATATTATACACAAGTTTCAATGAATTTAAATTCAAACCGGATATCATGCATTTGATCCAAGCCTATACAAGTCTACAATCCACCCCCACTTCTTAATAAATTATTAATGCAGGAATTTGTTAAATAACAATTCATGTCAATTCATTGTAGTTATCTTTTACTTCACAGTTGAGAAAAAAAAGAAGGCTGTAAAGGGGTTGGTTCTTCGAAATCCATGGCACGGAAACTCCCAATAATTTGTGTAGAGACATTGACTCCTCATAATGAACCAAGCATTAAAATGACACCTACAATATTTAATCATATTAAAAATAAAATAAAGAGACATAAAATGGACGACATTAAAGGCATCAGTATACGTTTCTTCTTATAAAAAAAAGACAAACACATACAATTGAAGAGAAAGGTTGCATGAAAAAACTTTGAAACTCCTCCCATTGTTTATAATTAAGGTCACATTAATTAATATACTCCAATATAATTAAAAAATTAACCCAAAAAAACTAGGGGCTATGAGCCCATCACCCTAAAACCAGGAATAATGTCTCGGTGATATTTACTCGTCGTATTAGACAAATTCAATCCGTATCCAAATCTGCCAAATCACTTATCCAATCGTAGGAATGCTTTGTATGTACAGAAATCTATATTCAAATGTTATATAAAAGGCTAAAGGATTTATTCTCACCCATAGTTTGAGGTGGGAGCAGTTTTTCACCCGTCTTTCATCTTTATAAGTATTTTTTATTATTTTTATAATAAAATTATTAAAATATTTTTTAAAAAATAAAAATTTATAATAAAATAACTAAAATATTTTTTAAAAAATAAAAATTTATAATAAAATTATAAAATAATTTTTTAATATAAATAATTATAAAAAATATTAAATTTTTTTTTTTTAAAAAGTAATCTTCACCAATGTAAACGATGGTGGCCGCCATAACAGAGCTAGGTGGACTTTTTTGACCACTTGGTTTCAGGAGAGGCCAATCTCCCCATTCGTTAGAGGTGGTTAGATTTGATCGTCTCTGCTAAAAAAAAGGTCGAAAACGGTCAATGAGATCAATGCCAACCCTTTTCGATTGTTTATTCTGACGGGGGTGGCCAAAGTCTTCATCGAACAGAGAGGCCAGACGGAGAGGTCAAATATGATCTTTCTTGAAACTAGGTAATCAGAAACGGTCATCTGGTTCTGTTATCGGTGGCCACTATCGTCGACATCGATGACAGTGATTATTTTATTTTTTTTAATTTTTAAAATTTTATATTTATATAAATTTATTTTATTATTTTATAAAATTTTAATTTTAAAATAATAAAATTATTCTTAAATAATTACTATTTATTATTATATTTAATATAAATTTTAGTTCAAAGCTAAAGACTTAGATTTTGAAACTGAGAGGTGAAAAACTGTCCCCGCCTCAAAGCATGGGAATCAGTCCTTTCGCCTATATAAAAGTATATCTACAGAGCCCTGGAATAATCAAACTTTACAATTTATTTTCAGTCGAAAGCGGTAGGCGGAATTTGTGGATGTGAATTTATTGGTTGAAAAAATAATTCAAGGATAACGACAGATAAATCAATTCTATCATTTTAATGATTGATAATTTATTTTTTAATTTAAAATTATTTAATAAATTCAAATTAAATATTCAAAAGTTTAAGTGTTAATTTATTTTTAATTTAAAATTATTTAATAAATTTATATTAAATATTTAAATAAATATTAAAAAATGTGTTTACAATTGGTTTTATTGATATTATATACGGTGGGGTAGAATATGCTCTTCCGTAAACTGAGCGGCAGATCCGGAACATATTTTACCATATTTTTGAATCGGGTTAAACGCCTCTGCTAACTATTCTTGTCAATTAGGGAAAGATATATTATGGCCATGCCTTCTTGGTACAATTTTAATCGTGACTCAGGAACGAAGAAGATTACTAGTGTGTTCTTCTTCCTGCTTTCTAGGCCACAAAATATGGTATCTTCTCTTCCGGTGGTTTTGTAATAATATATCTTTCTGTTGTTTCCTATTGTATAAGATAGATGTGGAAGAGGATGACTGATGATGAGCGAGAGGAGCTCGATAATAACTTCAAATTTTGTCCAGTTTTAGGAGAGATTCTTAAGTAGATGATGTCATAAGTATATGAATATATTAGGATTGCTTATGTTGGAGCCATTTCAAGATATAAATCAGTTGATTTCATAAATATATAATTTCTGCATGGCCTAATATTTGATCATTTGATTGCTTTTTACATCTGATGTATATAGTTTATCTTTTGTCTTCTCCAGTATAAACTGCATATATTTTTCTTGTTCGTGGCAGGTTTCAATTTTTATAAGAGATCCATATTCCTGAATGGTTTCTCAGAAATTGAATAAAATCCATCAGATCATGAGACAATAAATCGAAACAAAATGAAGATATTAAACACCTGATTTGCTTCAAGAATTGACCATCTCTGGTTAATTATCATAATTGTTAATTAAAAAACTGTCTTGGTCGAGAGACAAGAGACCTCAACAACATCTTTGCTAAAAGACTAGAAATATCTCCTTTCCTGGATACTTTTGGAGACAATTAGTTATAAATTATGAAATATATATTGTGTTTAGTTGCGTTAAATTTCCAACTTCGTGGTCACATATATTAACATTTTCTTTGTTTGTTTTTGGAATTCTGGTTTGAGTAATTTAATACTTCTAAATAAAATAAAATCACAGTTTATATAATAATATATCTTTTAATTTGTTTATATTGAAGTGAGAGGTTCTTACCGTGGATTATTGAATAACTGTGGTTGGCGGTTGAATCACCAAATAGATTCTCGATGATTAGGAATCTTAATTTGTCTTTGATAAATTAATTAACGGGTGTGCTTATCTTTACGCTTTATTCCAATTGGGTTGGTAAAGAATGAGATAAAAACAGCCAGAGTACGTGGAGGTCATGCATGGTTTAACGTTGCATGACTTTATGACAATCCAGGGCACAAATCTACATTCCTCATGAGTGATGAATGTAAAGGAATATTAATTAAGAATATTCTCTTTCGGGCAATATTCGCTCAAAAAAAAAAATGCCTACGGATGGGATGGGATTTCCCCATGAAAATCAATTACATCTTCACAGAAAGTGCCAACAAGAATGCCAGTCAGTGAGGGTTCATGAAAATATATTTTATCTATTTTCCTTCCATTCCATGTATCAGGCCCTTTAAAAATATTCAAGCTAACTTGCAAAATACTAATGAATAATGTATGTCGCCGACATTTATGGAATGTTTTGAAGCATTCTATAGCCTGTTTCCGGATGGAATGTTGACTCATTTTACTGCAAACTCGGCGATTCTTGACGCCGTTAAGTATAATGCTAAGGTTTTGCACATTGTTGATTTTGACATGGGGAAGGACGTTCAGCGGGCTTGAATGGTTGTGGCCCTTGCCCAGCAACAAAAGCCGCTTCAACAAATTGCTATTAAATATTTCCCAGCAAATTGGTGTTTCCCATTTAAAGGTGTCCCACCCAACTCGACTCCGGAATAGTCAGGGCCTAACGTGGCTTCTGCAGAAGAGGAGCTGCATGAAAAGTGTGGCTAAGGCCCATTAATTTCAGCAGTAGTATGAAAGAAGTCTGTTTTAGTCATTTTCAGGGCCTAACAAATTAACGCGGTCCTGGTGGAAAATCGGCAGTTGCAGACATTACGAAGGCAGAGGGCGAAGCCAACCGCAGGATTATTTGAAATTTTCTCCGTGGACTATTGGCTATGTTCAGTTCAATAGGTGATGCAATATCCAAACCGTTGAAAATGTTGCCATGTAAGCTTTAAGGGCACAAAAACAAGAGATTGTAACAGAAACTAATTGCTGTAGCAGACTTATTAATCCCTTAAAAGGACAGATAACATAAATCTTGGATGATTGATAATTATCTCTATCTAACAGGGGTCACAATTTTATGGCTAATTGATGTTGAGATTCGAGAATTCACAGCAATATAACCAGAAAAATAAAACAATATTTATCTCTATTTTGTAATGCTACATGACATATGAATCATGAGAGAACTAGATACTCATACCTTATATTTGAAATGTACTTGAAATATTATCAGATAAAGGAGTGAAATGCTAACATATAGACATGTGAAATACAGGTGTGAAATGCTAACATATACACGTGTGAAATAAGAGAATTTAGACATTGGGTTATATCAAGTGATTTCGCAAATAAGAAGTGGAAAATTGATTCTCAACTAAAAAGACTTTGAGCTCACAGAAAGACTTTTAGCGATTTATTGTAGCAGTGATGTGCATGTTTCAATCAATACATGAACATGACACTTTAAAGAAGCCTAGAAACAATGAAGGTTCAAGTTCCTTCCCAACAACGCAACTCAACAATATAATAGGACTTCCCCTTCACCCTCCACTTTTGCACGCGATTTTGACTTTGACAACTCCAAATTTTTGTAGCTTCCACATTTCCTGGTGATGACTTTTCTGTAGCTTGCTCCATTAATTTCTTCTCTCATTAATTATTTACATATAACCTTGGAATATGTAACTCTTGTGCTAATCTCTCAGAAATCTTAATCTCTATTACACATGGCCTTGACAATCTTTTTGTCTTCGCTTCTCTTCTTGTTTCCCATTTTAGCTCTTTCTTCTGTAGAATTCATCTTCAATGGATTCAATGAATCCCAGCTCAGAGATTCACAAGGTCTAGACTTGGAAGAGGCTACTGTTTATAAACCCAATGGAGTACTTAGACTCACTAATACATCCCAGTATGTTGTAGGCCATGCATTTTATTCCCTACCAATACAGCCCAAATATTATTCTTTCAGTACACACTTCGTTTTTTCAATAGTTACTGAAACTCCAGGCCAAGGAGGTTATGGCCTCGCCTTCACTATTGCTCCTTCAAAGACGTTTCCAGGGGCTAAGCCTGGACATTACTTGGGACTTTTCAACTCATCTAACGATGGCAATTCCACCAACCATGTATTTGCAGTTGAGTTTGACACAGTTAATGGTCATAATGATGCCTCAGACTCCGAAGGAAACCATGTTGGAATCAACATCAATGGCATGCGTTCCGAATCTGTAGAGCCAGCTGCTTATTATGACAGAACAAAGGAAGAGATTTCCCTGGAAAGTGGCAGTGCTATCCAAGCCTGGATAGAGTATAACGTTGTGAGTCAAGCTGTGAATGTAACTATATGCCCTATGTGGAAAAAGAAGCCCTCTGTGCCTCTCATATCTTTTTCCTTAGATAAACTATCAACCGTTTTCACTGAAAACATGTATGTTGGTTTCTCAGCGGCGACAGGAAGGAAAGCCAGCTCTCATTACATCTTAGGATGGAGTTTTTCCATGAATGGAGTAGCTACTCCTCTCAATCTTTCTGAGCTTCCAGAGCCACCACCAGTTGAGAAAAGATCATCTTCTACTTTCAAATTTCACATCAAGATTCTTATTGCTGCGTTATCCGCGGTTCTAATTGTATTTTTGGGACTATTAGTTTGTTTCAAACTATATAGACGGATAAAGCAGTTTGAGATTCTTGAAGATTGGGAGTTGGACTGTCCTCACAGGTTCAAATACAAAGATCTTCACATCGCTACGAAGGGTTTCAAGGAAACTGAACTGTTAGGAATCGGCGGTTTTGGTGCAGTTTATAAAGGAGTTTTGCCTTCAACTGGAACCCAAGTTGCTGTAAAGAGGATTTCGCCTAACTCAATCCAAGGAATGAGAGAATTTGCAACAGAAATCGAATGTTTAGGACGGTTGAGGCATAAACATTTGGTCAATCTCCAGGGCTGGTGCAAGCGAAAGAATGATCTTTTACTAGTCTACGATTACATTCCAAATGGAAGCCTCTACTTTCTCCTCTTCAGTTCCGAAAACAATTTTGTACTTACCTGGGAACAAAGATTCAACATCATCAAAGGCGTCGCCTCGGGGCTTTTATACTTACACGAAGAATGGGAACAAGTAGTAATCCACCGCGACGTGAAGTCCAGCAATGTGTTAATCGACGCTGACATGAACGCACGATTAGGAGACTTCGGACTCGCCAGGCTTTACGATCACGGCAAACTGTCTCACACCACGAATGTTGTTGGCACGGTTGGCTACATTGCTCTTGAACTAGCCCGTACCGGGAAGGCCTCAACAAGAACAGATGTTTATGCATATGGGGTTTTGCTTCTGGAAGTTGCTACAGGAAGAAAGCCACTTGAATCAGAAAATTTTATTCTGGTAGACTGGGTACTGGAGTTTCAACGATTAGGTCAAATTCTTGATGTGGTTGATCCGAAACTGGGTTCGGATTACTCTGTTGAAGAGATGGAGCTGGTATTGGGATTGGCGCTGCTTTGCTGCCATCACATTCCTGAAGTTAGGCCTACAATGAGACAAGTTGTGCGGTATCTAAATGGCGATGACTTGCTTCCTCTAATTCACTGGAGTTCAGTTGATTCTCAACGTTCTGAAATGAGCTCAGCATTCCTGCAAAATCTGTGTAAAGATTATTCACAAATTTCATCCTCCATAGGTGGCTTCACTACTGCTTCTTCGGATGCTGCTGGTAGATGATAGTGACGTCAGTTGATTAGGGTGAATTTGATTTGGGCTTCAAACTCGAAAAACCGGATTCAATCGAACCTTAATATCTAAACTCTACTTTTTTTCTTCTTTTACCTGACGATTGAAGTCAGCGTTACATGTTTGTGTATATATAGCTCGAATGTATTTCATAATGAATTATTTTTAATTGATAATTAGGGAATTATTGAACTTCATTATTTCAGTTAAATATAAAATACAGATGATGGTATAGATGAATATCAAAATTGTAAGAATGAATTCAATCCAAACCAAATTGAATTCAAATAAAAATTAATTTAAGATCAATTTAAATTTAAAATGATAAGTATCCTAATGATAAATAATATTACTCATAAAAAATTAAAACAATTATTAGAGAAAAAAAACTGTCAAAGAAAATAACTATTGGAAATCTAAAAAAATTATTGAAAAATCAAAATTAACTACCAAAGCCCAATAATTAAGTAGTGTTCATTAGACTCGTTATCTAGATGTCATGATATCCGTAAACTAACACAGTTTAAACATTTTCTAGTACGATTCCATCAAAATCTCCCCAAGAAAGTGTGTTTAGACCATTATGATCACAAAATAGCACATTGACAACTCATTTTTATCCATTCAATCATAATACACATACATCAATATAAATATTATCATGAATGCTAAAAATGCAAAATTATTTCAAAGATTCCATCAATTCATGAATGATTTTTTTTTGTTAATGAAAAACCTTTACCTGAGTGAGACCTTTCTTTTGATCTTAATATTTCACAAAGCAAGTTTTAAGCTAGTCTCATTAGTGTCCCCACTTCAAAAACTCAAGCTGGGAAAAAATGGTAGTAATGAAATTAAAGCCAATCTTCATGGCTTTTAAAGAAGTCTTTGTGCTTTATTTGCGTCTTAATAACCAATATAAGTGAAGCTAAGAGCCTTAATAAAGTTTGAACATAACATAAACAAACTCAATAAACCACATATCAATGGATGCATTAAGATAAAAGAGTTCAATGAGTAGACCAGCTTCCCTACCTACAGACCCCAATCAATGCTACGCTTTTACATGGTTCCTCTATACCACAAGTGAAAAATTGAAACCTGAAAAAAATTCAGAGATGCAGAACGAAACAAAGGTTGACGCATGACTTGATGAATTTACTAACTTTTGAGTTTCCTAACATTCTTAAGAATCATAACCTTGAACAGAATACTATGAAAAGAGAATAGCATTAACAAGAGGAAAGAAGAGATAACTACTTCCATAGACGGGTTTCATGAGATCATGAAACCATAACATGTCCAATCATCCCTTGGGTCCAACCTACGGTTTCCTTGATCTATTCATCCTTAGATTGAAGGCACTCACCCAGAAATTCAGGAAAGAATACAAAGTCTTTAAATAGTATCTTTGTGTTTGGACTAAGAGCATATGCAAGATCAATCATCACTGCAACTGCAGCTTTAATAACACTCTCATCCCTGCAAAACATAAGAACCATAAGAAAGGAAAGAAATCAAACAAATAAAAAGCAAAAGAAGAAACAAATAATGAAACGTTAGTGAAAAAAGGAGGATACCTCTGTCTATCTTTGGATACTACTTCTATGAACTACAAAAGATGTTAAGCATATGGTAGCATCACCGCAAGCTTTGCATTCTTGAATCCTTGCAAAAATACCAAAGTATGCTTCAAATATACTACGCCTAAGCTGGTTTCCATAATCCACGGTCTCCTCATCATTGATGTCCAATTGGGTATAGGCCTTGGCAACATCCTACATCATTTGAAGTGTAGATAGAACATACTTCTCAAAGTGCTCTCTTATTGCAAGAGCAACTCCCTAAAGCAAGATAGTATGGGAGGCTTCACAGACCAGTAAAGTTGACTACTAGAGAGATCATTCAATAGAAGGAACATGATTCCATCACAATATAGGAACATCTTATCATTCAAGACACGACAGATATCACCAACTACCCCAATTGTGATAAAACAAACCTAATATTCCTCAGAGTTTTGTAATCTCATTTGCAAATACTGGTAAAAGTTAGGCATATATTTTGCAAATTCTGGTCCAGTGGTATAAGTTAGGGCACTAATTGCAAGCATTGTAACAACCCAAGATTAGAATGGTCTTTCTAAGTCTTGAATCGGAGTTAAAAGAGAGATTTCTCAATTAAAAACAGCTTCAATGAATTAGAAGGATAGAACAACCTTTTTGGTGGTTTTATATGCAGCTTGTAGAAAGAGCACAATCGTGCGTCTCTGGACACATGCCCGTATATTCCTTTCTCTTCATGTATGTCTGTGCATCTTATCGCACACCCATGCATGTCTGCTAATATATAAAGTCATATTTTTCTCCGCTCATTTCAGTCAGCTTCTTATCCATTTTTTCTTTTCTTTCTCTCCAGCTAACCCTAATCAAATTGAGAAAAAGATTAACCAGCTTTTAGTAGTCAATCCAATCAAGATTCAGCTAGAGATAGCGAGATTGAAGTCATTAGTTGCTCCAGGTAAGTATCTCCTTACCTTATTTCTTGTTTCCATAGTTCATATTTCCCTAGTTGGGTTGATTCATTTATTGAAACATGTTTTTAGTTTACTAGCATGTTTATAAGATGATGATGATGATGGAATTGATGAAAGGTTTGGAGTTAGAAGCATGCTTAGTTCCCTTGGTGCATGAGTGTGTGTATTTAAATGTTTAGAGAGATATTAGTTTGATTTGACTGTAATTGATGGGAAAAATATGTTAATAGCAGTGTATGTTGCTTGTATGTATATTATAGTATGTTTGATTGAAGTTTGGTAGAGATTTGATTTGAGTTTTGGTGGTGATCTTACGTGTTTCAATCGTGGTCATCGAAACAGAGCAAGATGTATGCCCATGCGCTCGTGAATGCATGCATGTGCATTCTTGTTTTAACAGGGTCACAGTCATGCATGTTAGACATGCACGACTGGATTATAGTAGGGTCACGATCGTATACTTGAGGGCCACGATCGTGCATTAGCAGAAAAGAAGAGAATAAGCAGAATTTCTAGAACCTAGCACGGTTAGGCTGCATGACTAGCACACGATCCATGTACCTTCATGCACACCTGTGTGTCCGATAGTGCACGCTCGTGCATGTAATGAAAATAAGATATTCTAAGTTGAATAACAAATGAAACAATAGATTCTGAATAAGAATAAGTATAAAGAAGGAAGAAACACAGAAAATTCACAGTTATAACTAAGATAAAATTAATAGTAGTTCAGAAACAGCTTAAATAACAGATCACGATCAAGAAACAGATAGAAATAGATAAAAACAGGAAAAACAGTAATAGATACAATATACACATACAAAAACAAAAACAAAAATAGTTATGAAATATGTAAGACGGGAAACTTATAGATACAGTGACAGAATACATGATACATAATAGTTTACATAGTGTAACATCTCGAGGTTAGAATGATCTTTTTAGGCCTTGAATCAGGGTTAGAAGAGAAATTTCTCAGTTAGAAATCAGTTTCAGTAAGTTAGGATGGTAAATCAGCCTTTTGAATGGTTTTATATGTAGCTTGTGGAAAGAGCAAGAACGTGCATCTTTGGACACACGCCCGTATGTCCCTTTCTTGCCATACACGCCCGTGCATCTTGTCGCACGCCTGTGCATGCCTGCTAGTATATAAAGCAGTGTTTTCCCTCTGCCAGTTTCAACCAGCTTTTCCCCTTCTTTTTCTCTTCAGCTAACCCTAATCAATTGAGAGAGAGCTCAACCAACTTTTAGCAGCCAATCCAGCTAAGATTCAGCCAAAGATAGAGAGATTGAAGCCCTTAGCAGTTCCAAGTAAATATCTTATTACCTTCTTCCTGTTTTTAAAGTTTATGCTTCATTGGTTGGGTTGATTCAGTTATAGAAGCATGTTTACAGTTTATTAGCATGTCCATGTGATGTTAATGATGATATAGATGAGAAATTTGGAGGTAGAAGCATGTTTAGTTCCCTTGATACATATGTGTGTGTATTTAAAGGTTTAGAGACATTTTAGTATGATTTAGCTGAAAATGGTAGGGAAAATATGTTAATAGTAGTATATGTTGCATGTTTGTATGTTATGGTATGTTTGATTAAAGTTTGATAAGGTTTGGGTGAGATTTTCTGTACGCGCACCTGTGCATTTTGGTTTTTAGTAAGGTCACGATCGTGTCTGTGAGTCATGCACGACCAGCTTATAGTAGGGTCACGACCGTGCACCTGAGGGTTACGACCGTACATTAGCAAAATTCAAGAATAAGCAGAGATTTTTCAAAACCTAGTACGATAGGGTTGCACGACTGACACACGGCCCGTGTACTTGCATGCACGTTCGTGTGTCCGATAGTGCACGCTTGTGCACCTAGTGAAAATGTGGAACTTCCTTCTTTTTCAGTAGAATTTCAGTAGTAAAAGAATATGTCACATAATCTAAGTGATATAAGAGATGAAATATCAAATTATGAATCAGAATAAGTCTAAAGAAGAAAGAGACACAAAAAGTTATATGAAGAACCTCCAAAGTCACACTTTCACAGTATTAATTGAGTAGAATTTAATAGTAATGTTGAAACAGCTTGAATAGCAAAATATGATCAGAAAACAGATGGAAACAAGAAAACAGTGACGAATACAGTAAATGTACATGTATATGTATATACATATCCAAAAATAGAAATCGAAACAGTGTAAAAACAAACAGAAGTAAAACTAGCAATAATTATGAAATATATAATATAAGAAACTGACAAATACAATGACCAAATACAATAAAACTCAGAACAGTTTATGCAGAACTTATTAATAAGCTTAATAAATTACTGAAACAACATATTAGTAAGAATATGTTGAACAAATCCATAACAGATGTACATCTAAATAGAATTCAATCAGAAGAGAATAAATAATAATTTATCATACATGATATGCATTACATGACATGACATGTCATACAGTGTTTTTAGAAAAGGATCTAAGGATCCAATTATATGTTTTTAGTAAAAAAAAAAAAAACATAATGATTCGGATATTGATTTAAGGGGTGAATACGAGGAGGCGTCTGTGAGTTTCAACACACCCGTATAGGAACTAGCATCAAGGTCTATATGACTATACTAGCCACCATATATCGACATATGCTAGTGTGTTCAGTTAGTAGTTTAGGATAATGTGATCAGTATTTAGCGCGAGATGTTCAGTTGTCAGTTTAGATTCAGTGGCATCACGTGTGTAGACAATTTCTAACATGTGTGTAGATAAGAAACTCACATGGTCAAAGTGTCGAATCCCTGTATTCATCAGTCTGTTCAGTACAATTTTCAGATATGATTTTTAGAAACAGTTTTTAGTATTTCAACAACGTTTATATCAGTTTTTCAGTTATTTTAGGATCTTCAGATCCAACAGCAGTATTTCAATATATAAATTTCATAATAATGATTTCTGTAAACAAGCCAAGACCTAGACATTATTTCAGCATATTTCATGACATACACAGTAAAGCATGATCCAGTTTATGATTAATCAGTGAGAAACAGTAAAACAGTAAACATTCAGAATACATGAGAATCATATAACAATACATGACAGAAGAATAGGCAGAACAAAGAAATCATCAGATAATCTGATAACTAGTGATACAAACAGAATATGAAATGCCAGAAAGAAAAGCCGGTATAGAATATTACATATATGTAACAGAATGAACAAATTTACAGAATAAACTTAGGGCAGAACAATAAAAGAAAAAAGATAATGAATATCAGAAAGAGAGCTTAGTGAGTCAAGTCAAACCGCTCAGGATTTCTCTTCATTCTAAGTTATTTACGTATATTCATATACGTATATATGACACAACATCAGGTAGTATCCAAAAAGTAAGTTAAGTAAAGAAGAATATTCTATCAGATGAGAATAAACTCAGTTGAGATTATCAGATAAACAGTCGGACTAGTTATGGGCAAAGTAGAGTCTATTAAGCTAATAATCAGATTAGTCAGACAATAGAAACAAAGTAAGAAAGTATTAAAGAAAGAAAATAGAGAAGAAGATAAGAGAAGAAGTTATTAGGCTATTAGAGAGCTTAGTTAAGTTCATCAGCTTAGTAGCTGGCTAGAGATGCATCAACTTAGAGTCTATCCGCGGGTAGAGGTAGAAGATGCTTACTGAGTGATTTGTCACTTATCCTTCGTATTTTCCTTTTTCTTGTAGGTTAAGTTGGGGAGCTAAACGTGGTACGAAATGGTTGTGGAGTAGGATACAGCTCGAGCGGGTCTTCACCCGATATTTTCAGTTATACATATATATGTATGTATATATGTATTTAGTTTTCAGCAAATTGCATGTTGGCTTGTATGCTTATGTTGCCCATGCATATGAGATGTACAATATCATTTGTATTTTCAAAAACTAGTATTAATAATAAAGTATGAGTTTTATTCAAGATATTGTATAGTGCGTTTCAGTTTTCCACCACATTTATTTTATAAACTTCCACATTGTAAATGTTTTCAGTATAGCTTTTATGTAGGGTTTCCTATTAGATGTGACTGATAATGATTTTTAGGCAGTAAGAAAATAAAATAATATAATATGGTTTCCTATATAATAAATAAATACTAGCAGTACAATAACATCTAATAGGGGGTCTTACACACAGAACTTATTAATAAGCTTAATAAGTTATAGAAACAGCATAACAGTGAGAATACACAAGACAAAACAATAACAAATGTACATCTAAACAGAATGTAATCAGAAGAAAGAATAGATGATAAATTATCATGCATGATATGCATTATATGACATGACATGACATATCATACAGTGTTTTCAGAAAAGGATTCAAAGATCCAAATACATGTTTTCAACCAAAAAACAAGATGATCCAAACATCGATTTCAAGGGTGAATACAAAGAGGCACTTGTGAGTTTCAGCACACCCAATATAGGAGTCAACATCAGGGTCTATATGACTATACTAGCCACTATGTATACAGGCATATGCTGGTGTGCTTAGTTAGCAGCTTAGGATGATATGTCCAGTATACAACGCGATGTGCTCAGTTTCAGTTATCAGATTCAAGCGCAACACGTGTCTTAGACAGTTTCTAGCACGTGTTTACATATGAAACTCATATGGCCAAGGTACCGAATCCCTATATTCATCAGTTTGCGTGACACAGTAGGTATCTTGGGATACAATTTTCAAATACAGATTTTCAGTATTTTATATCAATTTTTCAAATGATTTTAGGATCTTTGAATCCAATAGCAGTTTCAATAAACAATTTTTAGACAGCTATTTTCAGTAAATAGGCTAAGGTCTAAACATTGTTTCAACATATTTCATAGCATATCATTTTCATATGACATACACAGCAGAATATGATTCAGTATGATTAAACAGTAAATGAAAACCAGAACAATAAATGAGAATATACATATTTACGACACAACATGAGACAGTATTCGAACAATAAGATAAGCTAGAAAGGAATACTCTGTAAGATCAGAAATAAATTCAGTTAATATTATCAGATGAGTAGTCAGACTAGTTATAGGCAAAGTAGAGTCTATTAATGAATTGAAAACAGAGTAAGAAAATAGTAAAGAAAAAGAACCGAGAATAAGATAAAAGAAGAAGCTATTAGGTTATCAGAGAACTTAGTTAAATTCGTCAGTTTAGTAGCTAGCTAGTGGTATTTCAGCTTAGACCCTACTCGAGGGTAGAGGTAAGAGATGTCTTCCGAGTGTTTTGTCACTCATCTCTTATAGTTTCCTTTTCTTACAAGTTAAGTTAGGGAGTTAAGCTTAGAGCGCGAGATGGCTGGAGAGTAGGATACAGCTCGAGCGGGTCTTCACCTGATGTTTTCAGTTTGTATATGCATGTATATGCGTATTTAGTTTTCAGCAGATAGCATGTTTACTCGCATGCTTATATTGCTCATGTATATGAGATGTACAATATCATTTATATTTTTAGATACTAGTTATTAGTAATAAAATATCAGTTTTATTCATGATACTGTACAGTGAGTTTTAACATTCCATCACATTTCTTTTATAAACTTTCGTACTGCACATATTTTTAGTACAACAAGTGTGTAGGGTTTCTTATTGGATATGACTGATAATGATTTTCAAACAGTCAAAAAATAAAATAATATAGTATAGTTTCTTATATAATAGATAAATACTAGCAATACAGTGATATTTAACAAGGGGTCTTACAAGCATTACTTCCTTATGAACTGTAGAACTACGACAAGCAAACACCCTAAGGAACAAAATCATAATTTGGTCTGCAGTCTGGAGTCTAATTGATTTGGTGTCATCAATGCTGTTGAATTTTTGGATAATAACCTAAAGAACACCGCAAAGAGATGCTTGTAAATCTCTTTGGTTTTCTTTATCATCTGATGATATGACACAAAGTTGCAAAGTCTAATCCAACCTACTCATGATGGTAGAGAGCAGTTCTGCAATAATCTGAGATGTTTTTGAGATATTACCACATCTAATAATTTCATTCAATGTTTCATAAGCAGATGACCTTAGTTTTGAGTCATTTCTATCTGTATGATTAATAGTCTTCAAAAGTTTAATAAGAATAGTAGTTAGGCAAGGCCAAAGAAGAGAAAAGCTTGATCTATCATCTTCATACCCTTTGGCAAGATAATATATTGGTCCATAAACGTTCTCAACCAGATTGAGAGCATCCTTAATGCTCTCTAATAGTACTTTCCAAACTAGTTGGAGGTTATCAGGAGAAATCATAGAAAAACCATTAGCAGGATAATGCAGCAATTCAAAAATCTGACTAAGAGTCTAAGCAGTTGTGTCATTCACTTGATTATTCTTATTGTTCATTGTATTTAGCAAAAACTTCAAACCTATCTGGACTAGTGGAGCAAGCTTTTCAATGGTAAGACCTTCTAACATTAAACCAAAAACATATGTAGTAGCTTCACAACAATTCTAATCTGGCTTCATTATGTTAGCCTCCATAAAAGTTACTACAAGAGGCATAATCTCATCCCCAACAGTTCTAGCAACAAGATCTAGACATGTCCTACCAGTCATGGATATGTTCTAGATGCTATCATTTTGGTCTTGATCCTTTTCCTACTTCAGTAAAGTTTCAAGCAACATAAGAACCAAAGAAAACTGGGTCTTCTCTATGAAATAGGAATGGGTTGAACTAGAATCCCCAGTTTTAGAGTTCTAGAACTCTTGAAGCTTTATCTCCTCATCACATATAATGCTCCAAAATTTAATTGCTTGAAGGGCAACAACCTCTTCATCTCTCTTTATAGCATTTGATGTTAGCTTAAAGAGGGCCTGTATGTAAGGTTCAAGCACATCATAGTATGTTGATGTTATTGAAACAAGACACTCAAAAGTAGTCTATCTAAGCTCAACCTCTTTTGACTTGGTTGTCTCACACACCATCTTCATGATGTAAGTCCATTCCATCTTATTTTGAAAGATGGTCTAAGCAAAATCCAGTGTATTATATAAAGCCTTAGTTATTGCAAGGCGTACTTCAACATTATGCTCAACAAGGTTATGCCTTGGACAATATCAATGAGAACAACATCCATTTCCTCTTGCACAAGATCCTCATAGGATAACTCCTCACAAACATATCCAAGGGGTTCTAAAGTTTCTTGTTTCAGTAATGTAGGACTATCATATTGGGTCATATTGGTAAGCAATGACTGAATAAGTTCAGGCCACTACTTTTATAGAATCTTAATTGAAGCAATTTTCGTAATCACTTGAGCAGATGTGTGTCTTGCCTCTAGGACAGGTAAGGTGCGAGTCTTTAGAATTAACTATTTGACTTAGGATTTACAAGAAATGTCAATCGCCATGCATTATTTAACAAGAGCTTCCTTTGTACAAACATCTTTGGCATCTAAGGAATTCTTAAGCACTATACCAACCAATCTATGAGATTCAGTAGGTTTCTATTGTTGGCAAGCTTAAACGACAAAGATAACAAAAACACTAGCAAATTTTGCTGTTAAAGTTGCCTAAGATTATTCTTTGCCTCATTACGGATATTTGTATCTATTGATTGGGCAACTAATAGAAACTGAGTGATCTTCATCGCCATATTCCAACACAACCACTGCAATTAACATTTCAAAGATTAACAATAAAAATGAAGATAAAATCAATCAAATCTTACAAACAAATAACGTAGACATCTAAAAAATGTAAAATCACAATAAAAAAACCATTCACTTATTAGTCTAGTGTTTTACATAATTCTTAAAGTATTCATCAATCAACTTAAGCATAGAAACAATTCTCACCACACAACTTCAACATTTACTCATCACACAAACAAAACAAAATTCAAAACAAAATTCAATATCACCAGTAAAACAAAGAATTCAAAAACATAATCGGTTCCAACACTCGTTCATCGTTAACACCATAATATTTCAAACAATCATAAATTTCAAGTAATATAACACAATAATCCTATGCTAAATATCCTTAGCAAGCCAAGCAAAAAGAATCAAATAAAATCACGAACTTAACAGTGTAAAGTGGAAAAGATAAAGTACAAGTAAGATCTGGGAATTTATACAAACAAAACCCTAATCAAAACATATAAATTTGGCACAATAAACCAACAAACAAACACCACAAATCTAATTATTGAACAAAAGGGAGTAATGAAATACCTGAAATCGATAATAATAATAATAACAAAAAAATCAAAGAAGACTATAAAGGGACCAATGGAACCATGTTAGGGTTTCTCCCGAGCTCTCTCCCTTCCTTCACAGTTAGTTTGGAGTTGAAGTGAGAGAGAGACGTAGATGAGCGTATTTGAAATTGAAAGAGTATTTTTGAATAGTTAGGAATGGCTGAAAGTGTAAATTTGAAAGAAATTTATAAAACAAAAATTTATTTCAAATGTTTTTAAAAAGCGGGAGATGGAAGGAGAGAGGGGACTCACTAGTTAAAAGGAAAACAAAATCAACAGGTAGGGACACGGGTAAGGGTTTTGCCTGCCCGAGATCACCGACCCCAAAACCCTAGAATTTTGAGGTCTCCCACGTGTGAAGAACAGAGCCTTTGTTATCCAGGATATTTTTAAAATTTTTAAATTTAGAGTTGGGCTCTTGTTTCTGGACGGGGCATTCAAGATTTGAAATTATAGGCCTGATATATAAATAACATTCTAATTGATATATGGGTCAAATATAAAAATGTTGAGTTTAAGTCTCAATCTCGAACCAATCTTGATCTAACTCTTTTAAATTCAAACCAATTTTGAATCATACTTTATTTAGACATAATCTTGAATCCAACCCTAGTTTGGTCCTCTTACAAACATAAATTAAGTAAGAGCAAAGGCATATCATAATTAATTCCAAATATAGATAAATCAAATATTTATAACAAAATTGAATAAAAAATAACCTCAGTGCATATATGCAATATATTCCTTTCATTTACATTGGATTTAATTTGAGTGAGCCCAAACAAAATCAATTTGAGATCAATAAGTTAAAATTTATTTAACTCAAGTTTTGCTCAATTTATAAAATTGAGACTCAATTTCTATTCAAAAGCAATCTGACTTTGAATTTAACTTGAGTTGAATTTGAATTTGAACTCGAATCATTTTTTGGCTCAAACTCTCTTGTCTTATTGATGTCACAACAATGAAGCTTGCTTCAATGACAAATCTCCTTTTTCTTTGACAATTCTTTGTTTCTCATTCTTTGACAATTGTTCTTTTTTTTATGAATTATTGTTATTTTCCAATTATTTTTCTTTCTCTTCTATGATGATTCTTTTATATTAAAACAAAATTTCTTTTTCAATAATTCTTTTTTTTTATTTATAACAATTCTTTTTTTAATAAATTTTTTTTTTATAATTTAAACGAATCAAATTTGATCTTAAAGTTAACCATGAGTTTGAAATGCCACCCCTACTCATACTTACCAACCGTCACCATCAACAGGGGGAATATTGAGAAATTTTCAAAGTTGGGCTTTCAAATTTTTTAAGATAGTATAAAACAAATTATATACCATAACTAATTCAATCTTTACTACATAAAAAGGCAAATTAAAAAATAAAATAAAAAAAGCCTAATGCTATATGATTTCTGGGAAACTTAGCCATTACACAGATGAAATTCATTCCTATGATTCCATATTCATGTACTATATGATATACATCCAGTATGTTTTTTTACATGATCTCCAAGAGGTCTAACTATGCTACGTTTGTTGTTGGCGCTACTTTGAACATTTGCAGAGCAAACTTGTCTAACTGGGCTTCTTACACCGCAAATTCTGTGCTTCATCCGCCAGGGCAGTAGCAATTCCAGGCCACAACCCTTTGGCGCAGAATACGGTCTTCTCACGGCCCCTGGATTGTCACAAACGTTCGAAAGTTTCTTGCTCAGGTTTCTGGAAACATTTGTAACAGAAGATTCAGCCAAGGCAGTAGCATCCGGAAGAAACCGATCGATAATGTAACTTGGAGAAATACTGTCACCGTGCTCTAAATGGAACCCATCTAATCCGTGACTTTGTTCAGCTTTTTCGACAATGTCAATGGCCTCTGTTAGTGACAAAACGTCCATGGTATTGGAGAAAACTTCATCATAGTCATCGTCCTGATGAAGATCATGTGAATCTTCGTTAGAAGAAGTTGGTTTGTGCGGCTGCAATCTGCCCGGTGGCAATCTGAGACGAGGGGTGTCACGTTCGGGACTTCTGTGAGAGTCCTTGGGCCTGCCTGGAGCTTGTTCCCAACAGAATGGAATTCTGTGACCTGTGTCTAGCCATTTGGGTTGTGCATTATTTGTGCAGCCACCTGGGCGCCTGATTGATAGGAGTGGCGCATTGAAGTCTAGCATTCTGGAGCGTTTCATTTGATCCAGAGACTTTGCCATTTCGTCTTCCATAGAGGTACAGAAAGCTAGTTAAAATTGGACCGAAGTGGTTGAATGGGATGATAAAAAGAAATTTTCAAAAACAGTTGAAACGATTGGGTTTCTCGTGTTGTTCATTATTAAGATTAAAATACTTTAAAATGCACACACGTGAGGGAAGAAAAGTGCGCTTCATATGAGCTTGAACACCTGGCTTGTCAATTACCAGATGAGGCTTGGTTGTTTGATCGAATGTTTTTCCCCAAATTTTTCTTACCATTTCTTGTATAATTTTTCTCCGTCATTTTATTTTTCCTTACTGTTCTAGTAGTTACCCTTTTCTTAAGTATGTTTAGGATAGATTCGCACTAAACAAGTCTGAATAACATCTAATTCAAACTTATTTTAAATCCAAAAAGTCCATTTCAAGCTTGTGATGCATTACTAAACAAGTTGTCAAAGAAAAAAGATCAAGGTTGCTAAGGATGAAATAGAGGAATTGTTGAAAAAAGAAAAACAAATAAAATGAATCTACCACCATTGTCAATAAAAAATTGTCAAAGAAAATGAATTTATTTATAATTTTTTGCAAACTCAATCTATCCGAACTAGGGCTGCCCTAGCTTGAATTCATTCTCGTTCAAATCGTCAAATCAATTTAGTTTAGATCCACTATAAGCAAAGAGGAAGTTGGAAAAAGCAAGAGACACAAAGTGAAATACAAGTTTTGAAAAAAAGAGGATGTTGAGATAGGTATGAATTGGTCTTTATCACAAGTTGTTAGAACAAAGCTCTCTCTCTTCAAGGGAAAAATTCAGAGCTTGTTTTCAATACATTTTTATGTAATCCAAAAAAAAGCAAATACATTGGTAAACCTCTAAATTGGGCAGACTCCACCACAAGCTGCCAATTTTCATTTACATTTCTTTAACCGCCATTTTGGCGTTTTATAAGTGACATTCATAATGGCACCAATGCTTAAAATTATCAATAGGTCAAGTCCACATCCCAGAAATCATATTTACATGTTCTTGTTGCTCTAACTTCCATTTCTTCCTTCTATGGTGTCTATTTTTTGGTTCTCTTAACGATCCAAACTGTGCCTACTCTCTCAAAGACCACACTAGCGTTGGCATGTAATAGAAAAAACGAAAAAGAAAAGGGAAAAAATAGGAAAGAGTTGGCAACAGATAAGCTGCCATATAAAGATTATGAAGAAATAAGACCAGCATGAACTTGAAACTTTCACTTTTATTGTTCATCAAGCCTTTCCTGCGCTTTCTTGTAGAGTTCAAGAGCAAGGTCACGGCTGGGATCAAGACAGAGGGCTGCTTCACAGTCTCTTTTGGTGGAGATAAAATCACCCAAGGAGTCATAAAATGAAGCTCGCTGAAGTAGCAGCAACAGCAGATCTGGCTTGAATGCTATGATCTTGGAAAGCTCTGTCATAGCTTCAGCTTCTCTGTGGTCATCCATTAGAACTAAAAAGACAAAGACATGCATTGTTATGTTAGTCACATTTTGGCCATATAAATGTACACTACACAGGTTTCTACAACAAAACTGTGCAGTCGACAATAAGTTTCAATCTAAACAAACGGATTAATTACTGCAGTAATGGATTTTACCCGCTGCCCTGTATCTGTATGGGAATGTCCTCGTCGGATCAAGTTGCGTTGCCATACTAAGATCGCTCTTCGCTGCATCAGGATCACAGTATTCTGCACGTTTCTCATAACCAGTAGCTTTTTTCAGGGCCTTCTCTATCAGCTTTGTCATCTCATCATATGCAGCTTTGCGTTGATTTTTCAGATAGTATACTTTTGCAAGACCCTCATGAGCTCGAGTATGCTTGATGTTGATTGCATTCATGAAGCAATCGGCAGCAAGATCCAGCTTTTCAGAGTCTATATAGACATTACCTAAATTATATAATGCCTGCAAAATGGGAAAATCGCTAAAATCGCCAAACATAAGAAACCTAAGGCTGTCATGTAGACCAAGATGATAGAATTGATCTAAATTCGTACTTGTCCTTTACGAAGGCCATCTGAAGGGCACCTTAGAGCTTCCTCATAAAGTTGAGCGACATACATTAAAGATTCATTATCGGTGCTTGAATTTGATAACAAGTACGCTTTAAGGAAAAATGCTTCAAATGATCTCTGAATAGCAATAGATTCCTCGGCCTTAGCTAGTGCTTCTTCAAGATGACCAGTATCATACAACAGCCATCCTTCATAAACGAGCCTCTCATACTCAGAAGTGGAATGATTTCTAGCCAACCGTAGACTACGCATAGCAGACTTATGAAAATTTAGACTGAAATATCAGTACAACAGAACACAGTTGGAAAAATATTAAATTAATGAGGGAAAATTCTTGAAGAAAAATATATTTCTTTTCTACACTAATATAAAATGAATTTCACTTCAAATTTTGAAAAGAAAGTCCAAGAAACAGAGTCAGAGGCTATCAGGTTTCAAGAACATATGCAACTGAAAAATAGCATAAAGCAAGACTCTACAAACATTTTAACTGAAATTGAAGTCCTAATCAATATTCAACCAGAACCATCAAAACTTCATGAGAAAAAAAGAAGCAGGAATGGATTGCAATAGAATTCAAAGTAAGACACTTAGATTTCAGTCATTTATCGGATGGAAAATGTTGAGGCAAGAACTATGCTTTATCTTTCAGAAATGCCAGCTCAGATAACGCACATACAAAGATGCTGCGGCCCACGGAGTACTTCTATGCACGACTAAACCATAACAGACAGGAATAGTAGTAGAGAGCATTAAGTTGATTGAAGTATCTATAATATTGATAGTTGAAGTAATAAATTAAATTTCATAGTTACCGGAAAAGAAGGAGAGACTGCCTAAACCACAGAAGGCTCTTTCTAGGATCATTTGCCAACATATGATGTACAACAGCCAAACAACCAATATCATCAACAGAGGACCATCGATCATACAGTTGTATCCAGCAGTCAGCCTGGCTCCACTGCTGAACAAGTGGTTGTAGAGTGTCTACCACGTTGTCACAACGCAGTTTCTTGTTAAACATCAGGTAAGTTGGATCCAAAGTCAAAAGTGCCCTGACATCTCTAAGAGCTGCTTCATAATCCTTGAGGGCAATAGAAATCCAAGCTCGCAATTCAAGGCAGTCAGGAGTGACCTTAAAACCAATTATTCTGTTGATTTCTGAGATGGCTTCCTGGAACTTGTTTTCCTCCACCAACAAAACTGCCCGGTACTTATATGGATAAGAAAGAGTTGGATCCAATTCATTTGCAGTCCTCAAATCCATCTTCTTCTCTTTCCCAGTACAATACAGAGAACGTTCTTGATACATCCACCCATCTGGATTATAATCAGAAATAAGTGAGTTCATTAGCTTATAGGCTGAATACTTGTGCCCACGCTTGAACTTGGTCCTTGCAACACCCACCATAGAATAAATATGACCAGCCTCAACAGCAGCCTCGAACCATTTTTGCGCATCTTTATACTCATTCCTTTCAAGCATCACAACACCTAACTGATGAAATGCAAGTTGTTTCTGCCAACTTTCAGTTGCACACTCCCCTAGTCTCTCTAAAAGCATCACAGTTGTGTTTGATTTCATATCTTCCTCTATAGTAATCTGGCTTAAGAAATAATACAACAGAAACGAAGCATGCCCAACCATAGCCAATTTTTCCCTCACCTCTGCACTGGAAAAGATTCTCATTGCACTAGGATTCTGTATTGAACTAGGAAGCTCTCTTAAAAGTACCTGCAAGCAAGCGCCCACAAGAAGATAGGCAGTCTCCTCCAATCCATATTCAATCAACAACATAGCGTCCTCCATGTTGCAAACCAGCGAGGATAAATAATAATCACACGCTGACTTCATCTCATTACAACAAAACCTGTTAGCAAAAGAAAGAAGCTCCAAAACAACACGTGGTTCCGAATCATCTAATCTTTTTGTCCTGCTAAATATCTCAGCAGCCTTTACAGCCTCCACCGAAAACCCATTCTGCGAAAAATTTATCTTCTCCCTTCTTGACTCTATAAACCCACCGTACAACATTGTCTTAAATGGTCTCGATAATGAGGCAAAATTGTAGCGCACACACCTAATCTCTTCATTTCCAACACAAAATGACATATCCTCGTCTTCATCAGAAGTTGTACACTCCTCATCCTCCATAAAAATATTATCATCGAACTCTCCGCTTGATGTTCTCGTGCATGTACAAGGATCATAAATCGACTCAGGATCATATCCTGACACCAAACTAGCTTTAGGACATTCAAGATTTTTTCCACAACAATCCATTGCAGAGGTGCCAATAAGTTCATCCTCTCTCCTCTCATACCTCAACCATGCAGCCAAAACAATCTTTGTGTGCACATCAACGGCATGCTGTCTGGCTGATCGGAGACTCCTCCGAAAAAATTCAGGTTCCGACAAGCCTTTAAATATTGCACACTGTTCTAAATATACGCCTGTTTTCTCAAACTGGGGACAACTCTCAATCCTACGATACAAATCAGCAAATGTCTCAACAAAATCAACGGATTTGAGACAGAGCTCAATCTGGGGCTCAACAAGATCTGTAATCGGTAATCCATACGGGAGAGCGGCCTCTTTTACATCACTTGGATTCCGGGTTGAAGATTGAGAAGTTCGACTAGGTTTTGATCGAACTGAATAAACATTCAAATGGTCCTGAAGGTGTTGCAGTAACTTATCCCCAACACCACCACCACCACCACCACTACCACCGCTGCTGGTGGCGGGTTTGATGGCGAGCAGCTGGGTCCCTTTATAACCATCTATGAATTTTAAACTACGCAGCATTGTTGTAGTAAATATATTGTGTTGCATCTTTAAAAAGAAAAAATCAAAAAACTTGAAACAACCAAAATAATGTTTAAGTGAAAGATCTTGCTCGTATTACCTGACAGCCTGCAAAAAACACGCACCGTTTTTGAATGACGGAAAATGAAAAGAAGAACACAACGACGGAGATGAAGGAGGCTGAAGAATGTAATATAATTCAATATATTTTATTTTTTTCAAAAGAAGAGGAATTCTGAATAATTTCCTGGCTCCTATTCTCCCGAGAAAATGAACAGAGGTCACGAAAATCAATGGTGTTTAGAATTGAAGGAAAGGAACTGGTTCAACTTGAAGGATTTTGAGGAGGGGGTGGCCGTTGAAACGGCCACTCTCTTTGGCTCTTATTATAATTTATTACTTTTACGTGTTTCCTCTCTGACCAATCTATCTATCGATCTATCTGAGATCTATCTAAAGTAAAGTCTTCTGTTTCTGTCTGTCAGTGATAAAGGATTATTTTCTAATGTTTGTGATTAACTTACGTGGCGCTCTTGGATTAACATCCTTTTAGAAAGGGGAACCGCTAAAATCTCCATGTCTTCCCATTTTTATCTCTCCAGAGTCAAGCTCGTCATTTTCAGAGCCGGATCTCTCGCACCTGTCAGAGATCAGGGTTTTCCTTTCTACGCTTTCTTCAGGCGCGTCAGCCCACACCACTTCTCGCAATTTAAAGCTAAGGGAGAAGTATGAGAGAGTGGTGGTCAGTGGCCCCCGACGAGTGTGGACGATGGATAGTCTGACAGAGAAGTAAGAGTGCACAGATATACACGTGCAAGTCACACAAGTTATATGAATCACGCTCAAGACTGTCATCTTCATCATCCTTCTGAGCCAGCTCAGCCGGGACATCAGTTTAGTTTGTAACAAAAATAAAATAACACAGGCCTGATGAAGGTGGGCGTATGGTATGCGTGTATATATATTTTTATATTCCTTTTGTTGTGTTTGAGCCGGCAAGGGGCTTTCGCGGCCACGTTGAGTAGCTTCCTTCTGTCAGCACGCTTTATCATTTTTCTGCAAAATTGCTTGGATCCAAGTCAACCTGGATCGGACTACGTCAATTATATTATTGAGTTGCGAAAACTCATCTAGATCTCACTTCACGGACAGTACTATACTGGTTGTACATTCGGCTATCTTTTTTAAATAAAGAGAAAAAATAATTATTATCTCTTGCTCCTATTTCTTGGGAACAGGGATAAATTCCAACCAAGCAATCAGAGCTTGCATCAATGTTCGGCTCTTCTCTATCCCTCTTGCCGTATCGGCATCCTTGCACTGGAAAAGTAATTCGTTGAGGGTGTATTTTTTCTTTTTCTTTTTCAGTTAATTTTCATCCTTTTTATTGATAACTAAATAGTATCCGGTAATTCAAATGAATCAAATTCGATTCAAAATTATCAATTTTAGATTTGAGTCAAGCTCAAAACAATCTTGTTTAGATTCGGTTCGACTCCAATCCCCCTCTAATTGGGAGTTTTCATCCTAGGCTGGGTTGAGATTAAGAGAGATCAAATGGGCGGGCACAGTGAAGCCTGAGTTATTAGACCCAAATAAGAATAAGGGCCCGGCTATGTTTCCTTTTTTATAAACCCAATCGGCCTGCAAAGAATTCAAAGAAAGAAGCAATCGTTATGGTGGCAGATGGTGCTGTCTTCTCATTAGGATGCAGAAACATGGTCCGCCACCTTCATGGTCGCGCCTAGAAATATATTTTCTCCTATATATTGTTTCTCTTTTGTTCATATACGTGAGTTTAATGGTGCTAACCAGAAACTGGAGCTTGAGACAAACTGTAATTCACAGAAACCTCACCCAAGTGCAGCTTGAAAAACAAAATCCCCGTCTCTAAAACCACCTCGGACAAAGATTCCGAGTCTAACTGAGCCCCAATCTCACCGGAAAACTCACTTGCACTTAAGCATGCATTGTAGCAGTTGTGATTAGTGTGAATGCATCTCCATCAATCTCTAACTCAATTTCATATTTTGTTTTACATGTAAAAATTTAAGGAAAATATAATGCCAATTTGGTAGGGAATAGTTGTTTTCTATATGAACACGGGATAAAATAGGTCAATAATCCTGTTGATAAAGGAAATTGAGTATGTATGAAGCAAGGAGAAGTTGGACATGGAAAAGGTTCTATTTGCATTTCCTATCTTCCTAATTTAGAAGGTATACCATATAAAAGTATGCAAGCATGTATTAATTGACTGGTCAAACTAATTCTGTGTGAATCGATATGCAAAGACCCCTTCAATTTTCAGTTTTTATTTCATCCTTCTTTATTTATTTTAGTTGCCTTAAAAATTTATTTTGATTAGCATATTCAAAATAATTCAAGATGTTGGCTCTAATTTAAACTAGCGTCTTGATAGTTGATACAAGTTGCTAACACAGCGGTCAATTTATCATTGAGAAAGATGTATGTGTGAATATGTATATACATACATACATACATACATACATATATATATGTATGTATTATTAAATAGGAGAATCTTTGCTTATTATATCATCAAAATCTGACATGTCAAGCCTAAAGAAAAGGGACCTCAGTTTCCTATATACGAATATTTTTGGTAGAACAATTAAGCAAGATGTTTACACACCTAGAAATGAATTTGAATGTACACATTTATTAGACTAGTCTTCTTGAATTTTATCAATTTGATGCTCGACTCCTTCTCGCCAAAAAATAACACTCTCACTCCCTCATCTCACATTTTGTAAAGCTAGAGGAAGAATAATTTAAGACATCTCTCAAAGGCAAGGATCAATGAATACCTTTCGTGAAACACAGGCTTCTCTTCTGCAAATAAACTATAATGAAGGAGCAGTCTGCAGTCTTCTTCAGATGACATGACAGCCATAGGATGAACAGTCCCTGTTGAATATAATTTTGTGCTAATCGTGACATAAGTGTAATAAAACAACGTGATTTCATGACTGCATTTTAGCGTCATTCAATGACAGAAGAATTTGTGATAAGAAAATTAATAATTGAATGTTTCAGTAAAAGTTCAATTTGATTTGCCTCTCTTCTCGATCAGCAGTTACAACTGAATAGCCTGATATTCTAAGATATATGTACTCTATGAAATAATTAATCAAAAGCTAGGGAATCAATTTTAGCTTGTTTCTATGTAGATTACAATTAAAGCGAACCCATTCATTATAATATGCAATTATTTTTAATCATAAGAAGACGCATCTTCTGTTGAAATCAAATCGAAATACTTTCAACTCATCAAGTTTGAATTCGCTTCAAGATCAATATTCACATTGAAATTTTATGAAAATTCTCTTATTTTTTGGTGATTCTTCTTTTGGAAAAAAATTTTTCTTCCTCTTTTTCTTCTTTAGTATATTATCATTCACTTCTTGTAGTTAAACTAGCTGAAACTTGAATTGATGATTTTAAATTTAAGTTAAATTTAAACTAATTTTCATACATACTAGTTTGATTCCACCCCTGAATTATTGTCAAACATCTAAATTGTTAAAAATTGGTCACTACGTATTACCAAAGCCTGGAATTTTAAATGACTAAGGGATCGGTAGGAATTATAGGTAAGATGTAGCATTTTGTAGGGTCAAAGCCAAGTTTGAAAAGGAAGACAATTTTATGCCTTTTATGTGAATAAAATATTTATATATAATAATTTAGTAATATGCTCTTCCAACCATGCATACGTCTTGACAAGAAGACAGCTTCATTTAAAAATATTTTGGGAAGAAGAAATCGATTAGGACCACCCATACTAAAACTATACGTTTAATTACCATCCGAACTTGGAAACCAACATAAATTCCTGAAAATTAATAGCGGTGACCATTCGATGTGACTTTGTTTACTTTCAGAAGAATGATAATATGGAGGAGACTTCATGAAATTTGACATTATTCTAAAGGTTGTTGGCTACATCTAGAATTTTGGGCACATGATTATGTTTAGATAACAATATTACTTGATGGTATTGATTCTAGTAAGTCTTAATCATAAACCTGATTAATTAGTTTAAAGATATATTGAGTAATTGATTGAGTAACAATGCAATTATTTCAATGACCAAGCTTCCTTTTTTTACAGCAATTTTTTAATTTAGAACAAAATTTAAAATATTTTTATTGATATCAATGAAGATCAATTGGGTAAAGTAAAAATCTCAAATTCTAATATACCAAGATACACAGAAGCTCAAAGCACTTACAAGTCAATCAATTGGTAAATGGTAGCATTGGTATAAAAAAAAAAAAAAGGAACCGTCCGAAAAGTAAAAAAAAAAAATATCAAAAAAGATGAACATTTATTTAAAAAAAAGAATAGTCAGAAGATGAAGATTTCTAATGAGACAAGTTCTAGTATACTGACACCAATGAGTCTTTAATCTTAAATTGATGAGTTCGATAACTCAATCAAACAAAACACGAATTTGAATTCTAAGTCAGTTTGATTCAAATATATTGCTAGAAGCATTTACCAAATGAGGTGACTGGCATTTTCTAAATTTTTCCTGCATTTTTTCAGGTACAACAGTCTTTAATCTTATATAATTCGAGACTTGCATTTCGTTTATTAATAAGCATGCATTAACAAGAAAAAAAAGTGAATGGGCAGAATATTCCCATCTTAGTTGAAATGAAATATAAAAATACCGTTTTAGTGAATGGGGTGTCACATTGTGGATGGTGGAGAAAGAAAGCATGGAGTTTCACGAAAACAGCAGTCTAAGCTATCCTTTTCTAATTTTAGAAAATTTGCATGGTTTATTGTATAAATCTCTCAATTTAAAATTATAGATGGGAATACTTAAACCAACCAAAATTAATATAAAATTGTAGCAGTTGCAGTTGTGAAGCTTCTCTGAAATTTAAAAGACTCATTCTAATTAAAACCTCAAATGCGACATGCATGCATGAGTCCACATCGTGCATGCAGTGACATGGCTGGCTCGCATCGTCAGTTGATTCCAGTATAATTTTGATTGATTATATAATTATACCAGTGCATGGTCCACGACCAAGCTCAGCACATTTGTATAAAACGACAGACATCCTCATTCTGAAAAAAATTATGGTAGATCCGCATTAATAGGCTCACGTATTCTCATGCAAATTAAAAAATTAGAATAAGAAATATATATGTGATAAGAAAAAGGGTACAAAAACACTGTTGAGGGTTGACTTCACAGGCTAGTTGCTTAAGTGAATCTTTTCACTCTTCGATCAGTTTTTAATAGAGATCGACATGTTCGTGCTTACTCTGAGGGAAGGATTCAAGTTTAGCTGAGTTTGAATAAGGGCTTTTTAATTTGAGTTTCTTTAAATTGGAAAATGGCAATATCAAAATTAGAAGGATCATCGATAAATCTTTACACTCAAACCAAATTATTAAATTGAATTTTCAGTTCAAACCTAACATAAGCTCAAATTTTGAGTTATAAATATAAAATTCAGTGTGTGATCCAGAAATTGGTGTTATCGTGAGTAAACGGAGTTGACGAGTTGGAAAGTGGTGTGCTTTGTGAGTTGCTACCTTTGACAGCTTGTTTCAAGTTTTAATCTCACCAAATTGATCTAAATATATTATAAGATATTAGAGAGGAAGAGGAAGAGACATGGATCATTGACCATGGTGAAGAAAGTGAAAATTGAGATATCCTGAAACCATATATTAATATAAGAAAAGGAAATTATATATGTTGATGGTGATAATATATGTGAATGAATTAAAAAAATACCCATTTGAATGTCGGGATCCAATGGAACTTAGTTAATTATATAAATACAAGATTTGAACCCAACTAAGGTTGTGTTTTCTGTAATTGGTTAGAATATATTACTGAAGTGTGAAATTTGATTATACCAAAAAAAAAAAAAAAAATCTTCCTATTCTCGGTTGGGAGTCCCATTGTCGTGCATTTCTATATAAATATGTGATTATTCTTAAAAATTAAAATAAAAACATTAGTGTGTTTATAAATACAAACACTATTAATTGAATCACGTAAATCTGTTTGTTTTGTTTAACTAATTCTGATTTTCCTTTTTTTTTTTTTTTCCCACTTGTTTCGTTTTTTCTAACATAAATTGGGTGCAAGTAGCTGATTAAGATGGACGCATCGTGTACAGAAAAAAAGAATAGTTTAAGGATTAAAAATAAAATAAAGTTGACAACTCTTACAAGTTACAACAACTGGTGTCGAGATCCTTGTGATTGCTTAGAAGAGTGCCAACACAAAAGAACCCTAAGTTTCTTTATCATTGTAGGCTTATGGGTCAATCGAATTCACAGCTACCAATACACGTGGGTGGAATGAAAAAGCTACACCTTCATTCACAACTAAATTGTACTCCTCATTCAAAGCTAACTGGAGCAGCAGATGAGTTAATGCTATGCTCTCAACTCAATTATCCAAATGGCAACCAAGGTAGAAAAGAATTGATAGATCTAGCTTGGTTACAGTAGGTTCAATTATTTAGAAGAAACATGGGTCATCTGCGGGTGACTTGGTGGTATTAATAAGTTTTGAGACTCCATTTCCCCGAGAAGGAACAAAGCCCGTGATTCCCGATAGAAAGCCAATTTCATAATCTTCTTTTGAATCTGGGGCCAGCCTCAACTACAGCAGAGCATCGCCATACATGCATGCTTCAACTAGAGATCGATACTCAACATCCACCTACAATTTACTCTGTTATATCTTCTTTACTGGCTCCTAAAAATTTATTTAACCACCTAAAATGAGATCAACTTAAATTTTTTATTATTGTAGACTTTTGTATTCAAATTTATTTTCAGGGAAAGGAAATTGAACGTGCGAACGAGACAATTTCAATATGTGGCATGAATTTCTAGGCTCTTGATCATTTAGCCTAGAGACAAAAACTGGGACAAAAGTCTACTTTAAATTAGTTTATGAAGTTCAAACTGATGAGTTGCAACAGAATAAAAAATGTTTTAAAACTAAAAAAAAAAAGAAAACTTCTTTATCCTTTTCTGCAATAGTAAACTTTTTTGTCTGATAAATTTTTATTATTTATTTCATTTATCCATTCAATTATTTTTCTCTATACATCCCAAATTACAAAGCTATCCCAAGTTCATTTCTCGAAAAGAATCATGTATAAGAGATTAAATCTCACATGAGTTAGGATTAATCAATTTGCTTGCCTGCTACATGACATGTACATACATGTATGAATCTATGCCTGTTACATGTGCATACATATATACTATGACAAGCACAAATATAATAAACCATTGAAATTTTAGGTCAATGAGTAATGATAGTTTACATGTTCAAAGGGAGAGAGACCAGAGAGAGAAGAAGAGATTGAAACAAAGGTCAATACTCAAGATCTAGGGTTTCCATCTCCATGAAACTGTGACTCTTTTTTGTGTTGGTTTTTGCACGCCAAGATCAATGTTTCTTTTCTCCTAAAGAACAGTTTTCTCTCTGTCCTGCCTTAAAAGAAAAAGGAAGAGAGAAGTTAGATGATTGAGTTCATTTATTTGTATATCCAAGGCAACAATCTTCTGTTTCATCTCCATCTATAGTTTTAAGCTTTGGGGGGTTTATTGGAAAAAGGGCTTGAAAGATGGAAGGAAGTGGGGGCAGTGAATGTTCTAAAACAACCCCCTCTAACGAAATTCAAGATGAGAGTGCCGAGAGCGAAGAGAACGACGGTGAAAGTAAGGCAAGAAATGGTGGAAGCTCAAGCAATAGTACGGTTGAAGAGAATGGGAAAAAGCCGCCGTCGGTTAGGCCTTATGTTAGGTCCAAGCTGCCGAGGCTTCGGTGGACACCTGATCTTCATCTTCGTTTTGTTCATTCTGTGGAAAGACTTGGTGGACAAGAGAGTGAGTTCCATAGTTAACTAGCTAGTCTTATCACTCTTTGTGCAAATTTTATTACTGGTCTTCTATTCTGTTTTGGTTTCAGGAGCAACGCCAAAGCTGGTTCTTCAGCTTATGAATATCAAAGGACTCAGTATTGCTCATGTCAAGAGCCACTTACAGGTTATTATTCAATTAAAAGTAAACGTCTATTAATTAGTTAACTATTCCTTATAATAATTCTATTAATTCATTAACAATATTTTTGCTATCTTTCTTTCTTCCCTTTTTTTCAGATGTATAGAAGCAAGAAAATTGATGACCCAGGTCAAGGTAACATTGATTTCTCTTTGTATCTGTAATCTTACTTTTCATTTCTTGGACAAAAAATTAGGGTTTTCTATCATGGGAACTAACAATGCATTCAAGTGACCTTTTTATAATTACAGTCATGGCAGATCATAGGCATCTTGTGGAAAGTGGAGATCGCAATATTTATAATTTCAGCCAACTTCCGATGCTACAAGGATATAACCAAAGCCATAGTTCCAATTTCAGGTATAAAAAATTAACAGTCTCTTGCATATAATCCTTTATTCAATTTTCACTTATGAATCTAAATAAAAAAACAAAAAAATATTGCTTTTGCAAGGTATGGAGATGCTGCAGCTTGGAGGGCTCGTGAATATCTGTTGCGTGGTCCTTGTATGAGCCGGAGTTTTATTGATGAAACCAGACCAAGATCATATGGCACTGTGGCTGAAAAGATCTTTGATCGCAACCATAGCAGTTGGGCTAACCATAATTTCCGTGTGGGTTCTTCATCTTATGGAGCAAATTCTATTTGGAAAATACGTGAACTTAAAGAAGAATTTCAATCATCTCACAAATATGACATCTTGCAATTAGCTGGATCAAGAATTCTTCAAATTGAACCCAACCCGGTAGCCCAACAGCTACAAGCGAAACTAGAAGAACGTATGATGAGTTGGAATAGAAGTGTGCCTTCAGATTTGAACTCAGCCACTAATAATGCACAAGAATGTACCAAGTCGACCATGAAAAGAAAGGCTTTGGATTGCGACCTTGATTTGGATCTATCTCTAAGGCTAAAACCCAGTGATGATCATGAACATCATCAGAGCCACGAGCGAGTCTTGGCGGAGAGCGAAGTTGACAGTAAGTTATCTTTATCTTTGTACTCACCATCATCATCTTCGAAGAATGGCAGGTTGAAGGAAGAGCTAGATGATGATGAGAGGCATTCTAGAAGGGCAAGTACTCTAGATCTGACTATATGAATGAGAAAATTCTAAGTGAGATCTTGAGGTACTTACCCAAGAAGATGCATTATTAATTATATGAATATTATTATATTGTATTGTACCATTACACAAATTAATTCTTACTGTTTCTTCACTATGTATAGCTTCATTTCCATAATTTGCCTGCCTTACCTTATTTGTAATCTTAATCTAATAACCATACAGCCACATTACATTTCCCTTTTCCGGCATGCCTGAACCAGAAGGTGAGCAATTTGAGTTCTACATTCATATAAAACTTAGTTGAACTCCAGATTGTTACTATGATCAAAAATTATAAAATGTCATACAAACAACATAAATCAAACGAACTGGAATGATTTTGAAGTTTTATGCAGATTTTGGTAAAGTTATTTTGATTTCTTGGTCTCCTGAATCAGATATATGTAGATATCCTTCTATATTTCTCGCGGGAGCATATAAGCCAATCCCAGGGCTTTTAGCTCTTCAATAAGCAGTTGAGATTCAGCTGAAATGAAGAGGAACTCAAAATTACTCGAGATGTCTATATGTCCATAAAAAATTCAATCGGGTATTTGGAAAATTAAAGAGTCAAAATACCTTGTTTTATAATTTTCTCATATTTAAGGCCTGCTGTCTCCTCCCTCATCTCATTGTTCCTCATTTTCAGAATTTTGGACCGAGTTTTATAGTAAGATATTTGTGAAGACATCTTGGATAATCTAGCCTGTACATGAAATCCTAAGAATTAATATATATTAATCAAGAATAATAAGTAATAAGATTGGAATATATCGATATAGAAATCCGAGCACCTCTTCATTATCTATTTCTCTCTTGAGTTCGTCTACGTAAGCTTGCTTTCGAAGCTGACATCTGTTAGCAGCCTCTCTGTTTGCGAGAGCTCTACAAAACAAACCCAGAAAATTATTCCTTATTTGATAAAAGGAAAGAAAAATTCAAGTACAAAAGAAAAAAATCCACCGTTTTATGTAATCGCAGTCGATGCGGGAATCGCAGAAACCGCGGCCCGGCTCTTGAATCTGATCAGATTCGGTAGAAAGATCAGGAAAGAGTGTCATTCCATGTCTAAAGCTGGGGCTCTTTCCCGGTTGAAATGAAAATTTTTTAGGTTTTTTATTGTTGAGATTGAGTTGCCTGGTATAGTCACCACCACTGCTATATGGTTCCAGTTGATCTTCTCCTGTAGTGAATTTGTCACCAGCCCACAAAGTGAGTTCCAGAGAGAGAGAATCGCTTGCTGAAAGTCTGGCGGCTGGAGCACTGAGTTCTGGGGCCTCCAAGGTCGACTTACCATTCTCCAAGTTACTACAAGAACACAAGAAACTTCTCTTGCGATTCAGCATTTCTGAGATTTGGTGTCAAGTAAACGGTGTTTCTTTACTCCCAACCTATAAGATATGTATGTATAAACTTCAGCTTCCCATGAATCTGAATGAAATACATATATAAACTTCACAGAAATCCATTTTCTGGCCCTTAAACTATAACCTTTGTATGTAGAAACAGGAGTATGAAACAGTAACAATGGGTACAAATAGGCTAAAACCCAGATTTAATAAATTATGATTTTAGATTAAAAATAAATTTACATTCAATAGTACGACAATGTTAATATCTAAATATTTTTTTAATGTAATTAATCATTTTTAAATTGGAAAAACTATGTAACAAACTATATATTAATTGATGGCCTTGATTTTTTAAGTTTATCTAAGAAATTTCAAATTGATGCTAAAACAACAAAAGAAATGACTGAAAATCGAGAGAATATGAAGACTTGGATATTGTATTTTAAAAAAATAATAATAACACTTAGGGTTTTTGTACAATTCATTTATTAACTAATATTAATGATATTTTTAC
Organism: Anacardium occidentale; assembly: GCA_026122585.1. NCBI lineage: Eukaryota > Viridiplantae > Streptophyta > Magnoliopsida > Sapindales > Anacardiaceae > Anacardium > Anacardium occidentale. The sequence goes on along the minus strand of JAJEJH010000326.1, from coordinate 101,592 downwards.
GATTAATACAACCTTCAAAAAGTTTTTCTTAAAAGAAAACAAGAAAATTGAAACATATTGAAAAATTTAAAACACCCTTAAAAGTCCAAAAACTTACAAAATACCTCTAAACAGCAAAAAATACTTACAAAACAATTTTAAAAAAAACATAAAAATGACAAAAAAAAAACCCTCGGAATGACTCCGAAAGGTTAAAAAAATAACTACTATTGTTTCTACATTACAAGTTTAGATCACTTTACCGTTTCAGAATGCCGAATTCAAAATTTGTTGATGCTATTCACCTTGTAGTTCTACATAAAAAGTTTTACAACTCAAAGTCTGAGTACTCTTAGATATTAATAGATGTTTAAAAGGTAATTAAATAAAAGTGACATACGAGTTTGTAATTTTAGTATTAATCATGAATATAGCAATTTTCAAACCATGGAAATTAATTTGCTCATTGTCATATAAATCAGTGCTTACATGGTAATTACATAAAAATGCTTCCTTATTTAATTAAAAACAGAAAATAATATTACAATAGACAACTTATTCACACCCATCTAGATACACAGTCATATGCCACACATGAAAAGGGTGTAATGGAGCCCTGGTGCTCCACTCATACTGACTCGAGCTAGATGCAATTTGATTAATATTAATTTAAATTTAACTTTTTTATTGATTAATTCAATGAATTCATAAGTTTATAATTTAATTTAAATAAAAAAAACCAAAAATAACATTGCAACAGGCAACTTATTCACACTTATTTAGAAATACAATCATATGCCTCACATGAAAAAGGTGTAAATGGAGCTTAGGTGCTCCACTCGTGTTGAGCCGAGTTTGATTAAATTAATATTAAGCTAGGTGCAATTTGATTAATATCAATCTAAGTTTAACTTTATTATTGATTGATTCGGTGGATTTGTAACTTTTTGATATAACATAAATTAAAAAAATAAATAAAATTTAAAAACTTTTAATTATACTTCTAAAATTTTATTTTGTGATTTTGAATATAAAATAATATTTTATATTATAAGTTATATATTTTAAAATTTATTTAAAAAAATTAATTTTTCTGACTATATTTAAAAATGTCAAAACTAACATAACTCCTAATTCATAAAGACAGCAGCGCCCACCGTAGGGCTGCCCGCGACCGCAAGGTCAAGAGCCTTGCGCTCTACCGACGGAGCTAGACGGGGCAGCTTAGTGCCAAAATTTATTTTAAACGTAAACAAGAATCTAGATAAGGCTGAGTTTGTTCTAAACCAAATACAAACAGATATAAGCTTGTGTTAGATTGTTCTTTTTATATTTAGTTTGTGTTTGTATTCATATTTTTCAAATCTTTTTATAGTAAAGTTCAAATTAAAATGTTTGGTTTGTATTCTATTTGTTACCATAACTAATTTTATTTATTTATAATAAATATATTTATTATGATTTATTGAAAACATAAACATATTTATTATAACTAATTATAACTATAAATGTATTTATATTTTATTAAAAAACTATAATTAATAAAACATAATTAAGAAATTTTTAATTTGAGTATAAGTTCGTATTCGTATTCGATTCATATGGTTCGTGTTTAAGTTCATTTTTATAAATTTTTAATATCATAATTTAGATTCATATTTGGATTTAGGTTTATGTAATTTGTTTTTAATTTGTTTGAAATAAACTTAAAAATAAATCCAAACATGTCGCTTAGCTTGTATTTATGCAATAATTGTTCAACTCGTGGAAATATAATACATATTAAACACAACCATGATTTTTAAAACTGTAATTTACCCCTTAAGATTATAATTTCCCCTTAATTTGACAAAACTAACCCTTTCCTTTCTTTGACCAGGAAATTTAGCATTCGAAGTTCTTACAAGTGTCAAGTGATGATAGGGCACAATGTATATTTGAAAAACTTTAATCCTCAAAGTTTCTAAATGCATATTGAATAAATCAATTTTGAATATTGAATTTAAAAATAAATTATTTTTTAGTTTGTATAATTAAATCAATTTTAAATTGAATAAGATTCTGGTTCAATCTGAATCAAATCAAACCCTAACTTATGGATTTTAAAAGTAATAATTTTTTAGTAACTAAGAATAACTTGTAAACTATTAGATTGCATATGAATCGAAAAATTTATGTTCAAATATTATAAACAATATATTCTCAACTCTTATGTGAAAAAATGTCAAAATCCCATTGGAAGAGCTTTATTCATGGTTCACTCTATTTCCTCACTTTCTTTAGTTTACTGTTTAAGCAGGTAACATGTCATGGATATTCCTCCTCCCTCTTCCTACGACATTGGCAAAAGCACAACAAAGCATAATATCGGATTAAAATCTATTTATTTAAGTATGATACCTAATTATAATTAAGTCGTATGATTTTATCAGATATATAAGTCTCAATGGAAAGAAAAAAAGTAAATAAATAAGAAGGTGTATATCTAATGACTTAACTCATGTTACCAACTGGAACTCAAAACATATTAAAGTTCATTGGATCATACTCTAGAATTTAAAGAATCTAAAATTTTCCAATACGGTATCAGACCTTGATGATTTAAACCATTTGAATGCAGTGAGTTGAGCCGTAAGAAGCCTAATCCTTGGTTTAGAACCATGGATCGCTGGATTCATGAGCCGCCCAAAAAGAAATAGAATTGGACTATGTTTTAGATGGATTCTAGACCCAAGTTTAGATGGATTGTTTGTGCATGGAAATGTCTTTCGACTTTAATTGTGGGAATATACAAGTCTCAAGAAAAATAAAAATTAAAAAGTATTTAAGGTATTGGTGTTACGAAAGATTGACATGCTCATAAATTTAAAAAAGCCCAAGATTTTCTGACACGTGCTTAAGTGTATTATCCTCAAAGAAGAAGAACGAAATCTTCGGCTGCAAACTGGTAATTAATCAACAAGACGAAGAATCGTGAAGACAAATGGCACAACAATTAACATCACACAGTGCATGTTTTACATACAAAGGCCTATTGAACAACTGGGAGATTTCTCGGAAGCACTTGCTCCAGTGAGCAATGCTTTGTGCGATCATGAGCTCCATTGGAACGCTTCTTAAGATAAAGAGAAACCAGTAAAAATACAAAAAAGACGACAAAAAGGAGAACAAATATCAGCATCACGATCTCACCATGTACAGCAAAGTTCGGGTCTTTCGAAAAGAGAACCTCATCCTTCTGATAATCAGGACCATTGCTCGGCGACATGGAAGCTGTAACTGAACTACTACTAGCCATGTAAAATCAACAACCCAGAAACAAAAAACATCACACTGAGAATATTCATCAAGGCCTTGATAAATGCACATCCTATAATGTCTAAGGCAAGCAGTCAAATATGGAGCTCAGTGATAGAGAGAAATGATGCCAGAACTTTGCACAGAAGCGTGGGGTCTTTGATCGAGACTGTTGGAAAAGCATCAAAGAGAAGCTGTGATTTTCATGGTTGATTGATGAAATATACAGAAGCAATGATGCCAATTTCTTATACGGGCAATTTAATTTTGAGAATTAAAATGTGTCGCGGTCTCTCTCATTTCCTTGAACCAGGCAGGCCAAATGACTACATCCCACCCAAGGTTTCCTTGAAAGTCCCACCCGAAAATTTTTAGAGAGTAAAATACCCAGCCTCATTTCAATTTTTTTAACAATTTATATTTAAAGATTAAAACACCTTCTATACAAATAAATAATATTAATATTAAAATAAAATTTAATATAATTTTAAAAATTAATAAAATAAAAACTTTTAAAATTTAAAAAAAATAATCATTACTATCAACAACGTCACCAACGATGATAACCGTAAAAAACCAAACATTCAAAAATAATCACTCAATTAGATTGATGATCGGATTTGGTGATCTTGATGGCAAAAACGTCTAAATTTTGCCACTTTCATCAGACCTTTGGTGATCAAATTTGATCTTCTTTGTTATCAAAATGGTCAGATCAAACTGTTAATTCAACTAGGTAGTAGTTTTTGACCACATGGTTAGGTTTTTGGTTGGTTGTTTTTTAAAATTTTTTTACTTTTCAATTATTTTTAAATTTTTAATTTAATTTTTGAAAATTTTATTATAATTTTGATATTATAATAATATTATTTTATATTTTAAATAATTTTATAAATTTAAATATATTATTTAATATTTGTAAAATTTTTTATTCAAAAAAATAAGAATACCTTTTAACCATTAAATTTAACATTTGATTATATTCAATTAATAGGTATTTAACTTTTAAAATTTTGTTTGATGTCACTTTATCATTTAAAGAAACCTTGAGTGGGAATAAGTCGTTTGGCCAATCAGGCAGCCTTGTGATTGGGAAGGTCATAAACAAATATCTATACAGGAATGTATTTATCAAAAATAACATATTAAGTTTGTATACCAAATAATGTCATACAGTTTGAATAATTAATGTTACATAAATTTGGTATCAATCAATCAATCGAATTGTGTTATATAACTAAATATATAAATTTGATATATTATTTTTGATAAAAATAATATTACTCTCTGAAAAGAAGTGAAAATGAGGTGATGTTTATATAATGGTGTGGTTATATCATTTTTTACATTATGATTTGTTAATCATTAAAATTATATTTATATGTTTGATTTTATCTAGAGGATCATGATCATTGAGATTAGGGGATTGGTCTCCAACATAGAAAGATGAAAATGATTGGAAGCGACTGTGATGACGTGTGAGGAATAGTTAATAAGCAAAAGGGAACATCATAATGTTTTTGAAATTCTTAGGTTTGTTAAATCTATTGCTTTATTATTTAGTCCTCTGAAGATAAAACTTATGGGGATCAATGTTGAGTTAAAAAAAAAAATGATTAAAAATAAAATATAAAATAAAATCTATGAAGGTTATTATAAAATTTTGAAGATTATATGAATATTTAAACTAATGATTTTTTAAACCTAATGGGTTCCCTTGATCTATCACTGCTTATGACCAGTGTTGAGCAAAATAAATAACTAAAAATGATATAAAAAAGCGCCCAAAAGAGTTCTCACTGAGACTCTTTTAGACTCTGGACAGTCCTCTATTGATAGTATTAAAAGCAAGATTCAATCAAGAAATTACATTAGAGATATAGTTAATAATATCCTAATATTGATTATATTATCCTAATAAAATTGATAAAATATGATGTTAGAGATAAAATATAGTGTGATGAAGCATATCACAAAAATTCATTATTCTCATCATTTTTAAGTAAAGATACTTGTATTTGATTTGTGAATATATGATATGATTAATCAGTGGCTATATTAATGTTTACATCTCATAAAGGAGTGATATATTAGCTGGATTTTTATAGATATCAATAATTTAGGGCATGATTCGAACATGTGATTGAATAAGAAAGAACGTGCAATTCCCATGTTAATTCATATTCCAAAGTTAAAAGGACCCCGATGAATGACCTCTTCAAAATGCAAAACAAAATACCTGCGGCCCCAATAAATTTTGTGGCCCGATCGTCTTGATTCAATTACCCAGCTCAAAATCTAACTGCTCTTCGTTCATCTGTCATGACGTGGTCAATATATATAATTCTGATGTAATTTTTTTTTTTTTAAAAAATCTGACTTCTTTTTACTGCCCAATTCTACATTTGTCTTCAGGAGATGTTGAAGGACAGTGGCGGTGACAAGTGCAGTGTCTGTAAGGTGGCAGACAAAGTGAGTGTCACATGGCGTAAAAATATGGTGGCAGCTGAATGTTGGTGCTAAGTTTGGTGGCCAGATTCCAAACGGAAGCCAGAAGATGTGACTTCACATCAAAACGCCAACACCCACAATAATGTCCACCGACCGTGGGGCTCCTGCTCTTTACATCGACTCGAGTATAGGAGCGTGCTGTCTAAATAACTTGACTGATAAAAAAATGACTTCGAAAATATGGGTTTAAAACTCGTTCGATCAATTGTTAGATCTGGGGTTTTCTCCTACTTCGTTAATATAAACCCGCGACAATGATTCAATTCATTACCATATATATATATATATATATAAAGAAAGAAATACAGTTTAATACTTATTTCTAGTTATTGATTTTGGGGAAATTAATTTAATTAATTTTTTACCTTTTCAAATGATATTGATTTTGTTTTTTTTTTTCATATTAAATGAAATTAGTATTTTTTTACCCCTACCAAACCATCTACCCTAGTGGTGTACATCTTATCACCATTTATATTATAAGTGAAAGTTTCCACAAATTTTAACAATTTTTTATGACAAAAATAAATCAAAGTTTAATAAATTGATTTTAAACATCATAAAATAGATATTTAAGTTAGGTTATGTCTATATATAACACTAACAAGTGCTAAAATTTTTAAATATATATTTTTAATAAACATAATTTATTATTGATTTTAGGTGAAATTATTTGATGTATTACTATTAAGGTAGAGGAAGAATATGTTCAAGTTGAATTTACGTATAAAAAATTTGGAAATAAGACAATTCAACCACCATTTTTGATTTGTTATTACCACGTGAATCATGTATGATAGCCAAAGTTGAGGATAAGGGTGTTTTAATTGGTTTTTGAACATGAGCACGCATGGAGGTGGTTAATTTGGGGGGGGGGGTTTTAGTTAATTTTTATAATATCGAAAGAGTTTAAAGCACCTGCAGTGCAAGTGATTAGAATTTTATTTTTTTTTCGTACACTATTGTTTTATTTAGTTATGCATAACACACTGGGTGGCGGTACATGTGCACGAGGATTTTCTAAAATTTTTTATGTGAGGGGTTTTGTTTTTTTCTAATATTTACTTTTTAAGAAAGTTTAAGGTTATTTGATATATTATTTTTAAAATTTTGGTTTTTTTTAAATAAATATTTATTTTGATCACAGACTTAATGATTTGTTTGTTTAGTAAAAATGATGGCTAAATAACCAAAGACACTCAAATTTTCTCTGAAATGTCACTTTTAAGTATAGATGAAAACACAATGTATTAAAATGGATGTTCTTTAACCAATCTATTTTGTGTATAATGTAATTATTTATAAATCAAGAAGGGCAAATTTTTTATTCATTATGTTTGGCCATATTTCTGCACATGTGTATTTATATTAAACAATTAATATATCCTCAAAATAGTAGAACCAAAAACAGAGGATTCAAATGATTAATCATAGTTTCCCTTTTTACTAACATAGTAGTTATTCTAAAAATTGTTTGTAACCTCATTATTATTATAAACTAAGACACAAATAATTGTAAAAAATATTTTCATATTGAACGATTCTATTGAAATGTGATAACAGTTTGTATATATCAAAATTATTATTTACAGTTTAATACAACACGTGGATGCATGTTGGCTTCAAAGAGCTCAATACCAAGACTCAAAAAATTACAGAACTTTATGCCCCAAATCGAAACATGGCTAGCTTTCAAATACCAATAGATCACCCCGAGAAACTCCTGGCGGCTCTTAACTGGATTAACAAAGGTGAGAATGTGTTACAAAATTGGATTTAGGCCTAGAAGATGCTGAGTGGGTCGAGTGGTTTAAGAAATTGGACAATGGCAAAAATGATGCAAACATAAATGAAAGGAGTCCATCCAGAATCTAGCCCAAAAGTGGAAGAGTTAGAAACGTCCTATTTGGTTTGAAGAATATGAATGAAGCAGTTGAACAAAGCCCAAAGCCAGGGAAACAGTTGAACAAGAGCAAGAAAATTGAGGTGCATTTGCGTGGCTGTTTTGAGAGGTGTTAGGAAGCTTGTACTATTTTTTTTTTTTTTTTAATTTTCCTGTATAACAGCTGTTGGTTTTAAGTATAAAGAAAGCAATGTGTAATTTTTTGGGATATTAAATGAAAGAAACAAAAATCTCTTTTACCATTCCTTTTCTCTTCTCTCCTCTCAACTTCTTTATTTATGAGCAAAGGCTGGTTTGAACATCTCCCACGCAATGCGTGGCAGCTTACAGCAGCCACTCTCGTGCGTATTCAAAGCATGCCTGGTCTCGTTATTCTCTACGCAGCATTGCAAAAAAGAAGTGGGCTGTGAACGCTGCCTTTATGGCCCTCTATGCCTTGGCATGGCTTTTGGTGACTACTACCTTTTTGGGGCCCAAAGTACTTACTTAACCAAGCCAGAGTCCCAGAAAGCTCCCACACTTATCGGGACCAAACTGAGGTGACCGGGCCTTTCAATCCCATGGCCTCGCTTGTGTATTTCCAGTTCATTTTTGCCCGCTATCACGCTTATTTTGTTAGCTGGGTCGGTTCTTGACCGCATGAATACCAAGGCCTGGATGGATTTTGTGCCTCTATGGCAGCCCATTGGGTAAGTAAAATGAAATAGAAATCAACTTCTAAATTTCCCTTGGTTGATTACATAAAATCCTGAACTGGGAACATTTAGTTTCCTCAAACTTGTGTAATGTATGAAACAGTAGGGCCAAGAAGGCTAAAGAGTGATAGGGAGAGGTTTCCTCCTAATGATGTTCTACTGATGCTTGCGACTGCAAAGCTGCTATGGCTGGGCTGGTCAGGTTTCGATGGCGGGGCACCATATGCTGCCAACATTGACTTGTCAATAGCAGTGTTAAACATAAAGTATGACGACTGGACTCGTCTGCATTACTCCGGGAGCAGGTATTCTGAACATTAAAGATCAAACTTATTCGATAAAAGTTGATCTCCGAAACGAAATATCGAGAATGAAACTGAGAAAATAATATTTCTGAATAACTTCAATGAAAATGTTCGCAACTTAGAGTAGAAATAAGGAAGGAAAATCAGTTGAGATACAATCAATACAAATATAAGCATATTCTTCAGAAATTGAGTGCAAAATTTTTCGGGTTTAGAATTAAGTTTGCGGCCACCATGCTTTCAGGCAAGCACCAAGAATAAGGTAAGCTTGCCTGCTTGAAAAAGGGTTTCTGCATCAGCAGCGAAACTTCACAAGCAAACTTCATGGAGATCTGCAATGAATTTGCTTTGAATATAAACTCAGTTCCCCACTTTAAGCAAGCCCAAATATTGTGGAATTAATTTTTGAAATCTTGAACAACTGGCGTCTGGCAAGCAGAATAAATTGTGGAATTAAGGTTTGAAATCTTGAACAACTGGCGTCTGGCAAGCAGAATATACTTTATAATCCCATTAATAATTTTTAATTATAGCCAGAGATTCTGCTATAAACGGCATCAAATACACCAAAAAAATATGGTCACATCTAAGGCATTATCAAGTCAACATCGACATTAAAATATCACTTTCATTCCCACCTAGGTTGGAAATTTCACATAAAATCTGAACCTGAATAGTCAAATTCTTTTTAATAACAAGTTTTCAACATACAGAACCAATAGTCATTAATGAGCCTCTAGTCTTCTTCCTTGATTTGAGATCTGGAATTCACCCGGGATCTCGTGGAATCTAGCCAGGCTGGAAAAAATTGCATTCAGTATAACAACAGGCTACCTAACTGACTATAAAAGTGTAAGTGTGCCAACCTAGACTTCAACAATAGTAATCATCCTCTGAACCTGTGAAGAGTTTGGAGCAAGACGCCTAGCCTCAAAACCAATAATGGCAGCTGCTTCTGTTGTTCCGACTGCATACCAGCAGGGAACCAGCGCAGCCGTGCCTGACTGGCTAAACAAGGGTGATAATGCATGGCAAATGGTATCTGCAGCTCTGGTTGGCATGCAAGGGATGCCCGGGCTAGTGTTACTTTATGCAGGTCTTGTCCAGAGGAAATGGGTTGTCAACTCAGCCTTCATGGCACTCTATGCCTTTGCCGCTGTTATGCCTTGCTGGGTCCTCTGGGCATACAAGATGTCATTTGGTCATCAACTTCTGCCATTCTGGGGCAAAGCTGGCCTTGCCGCTTCCCAGGACTTCCTGATCCCACAAGCTTTCCTCCCAGAAACAAAATACAAAAACATAACAGCAGCTATACAACCACTCTACCCCATGGCTGTTATGGTCTTCTTCCAGTATACCTTTGCAGCAGTAACTGTTGTGCTCCTTGCTGGTTCGGTTCTGGGTCGAATGAGCATAAAAGCTTGGGTAATGTTTGTACCATTGTGGATCACTTTCTCTTACAGTATTGTGGCATTTAGCATATGGGGTGGAGGTTTCCTTTTCCAATGGGGAATCATGGATTATTCAGGTGGTTATGTTGTCCATTTAGCATCTGGAGCAGCAGGAGTCACAGCAGCTTACTGGGTTAGCCCTCTTTTCTTAGCAACTTCAATGCATTTATATATTGCAAACTCTGATATCAATACAATTCGAACTGCTCTGTTTCTCCTATAGATAGGACCAAGATTAGAGGAAGACCAGGTTGATCAACCTAATAATCTCCCACTGGCTTTGGCTGGAGCTGGTATTCTTTGGATGGGCTGGACTGGTTTCAATGGTGGAGATCCTTTCTCTGCCAACATAGATTCCTCACTAGGAGTTCTTAACACTCACATTTGTGCTGCCACCAGTCTCCTTACGTGGATTTGCTGGGATGTATTCTTCAAGAAACCCAGTATATTCGGAGCCATCCAGGGAATGATAACTGGGTTGGTTTGCATAACGCCTGCAGCAGGTAAGATTCCTTAAACTGAAAAAGTAAACCTCAAACCTTAGAGATAAACATCATATTCCTTCGTTCGCAACCATATATCCCCTACAGGTCTTGTTCAGGGATGGGCTGCACTGGTGATGGGCATAGCCTCAGGAAGCATTCCCTGGTATACCATGAGGTGTTTGGACAAGAAGCTGAAAGTGCTGGTTGATGACGCCCTTGGAGTAATACATACCCATGCTGTTGCTGGAGCCTTGGGTGGAGCTCTTACAGGACTCTTTGCTCATCCAAGTCTCAGCAGCATGTTCCTGGCAGTGCCTAACTCAAAAGGTGCCTTCTATGGAAGTGGAGTGCAATTTCTGAAGCAGTTGGTGGGAGCATGTTTCGTAATAGGTTGGAATGTAGTTGTTACATCGATCATTCTCCAAATAATCAAAGTAATAACACCTCTAAGAATGACTGAAAAAGAGCTAAACATGGGGGACGTTGCAGTCCATGGAGAAGAAGCCTATGCTCCAGCTGGGCGAGAACAAAGGGAAACACCTACATATAATAGAGGGAACAATGGTGCTGTTGAGATGTCCAGTCCCTAGTTTGATCTTCATGAGAAGACACATACAAGTATCCCTCAACAATCAAACAAGACATTTGCACATTTAAGAATTAGTGATGCTATGTGCACTGTACCAATTTGGGTTATAATGACAATGTGTTAGTATTACTTTATTCTTAATTCAAAATCACCAAATTACATATTGATTTATCATCATTAGTACTTAAATTGGTAGTTATTATAAATACACATAGTTTTAGTTCTATTATTTAAGGCCAGAATGGAATATGAGATCATGTAATAGTAAAATAAATTAAAATCAAAGTATACAGATTTTCATTGTATTCAGCTCTCTTTACAGTTATAAGGTCTCTAATCCGAACAGAAGCTTAATATTTAATGGGGCACAGTAACCACAAAATAAGGTACCCGCCTACCATAGCTAAGTTCCATAGACTAAAACAACAAAGCCTATCCTAAAATAATCAAACAGTTCTCAGTCCTGATTGGCTTGTGATAATGACAGCATTACCGCTGTTGCTAAATGGGTTAGAACGTTTTGCTTTGAGATTGTCCAGTGTCTCATGGAACTTCTGCATGTGATGCACCTAATCAAGGGAAGCACCACAATATATTGAACCATAACATGCAAAAAGTTTATACATAATTTTGTAAAGCTTGAACTTTTGCCACACGTGTTAAGTTATATAGGGTTACATAAACGGATACTGGTTGCAAAAAACTCATACTCTTCGGCAATTGGCATGATGTAAATGATGATACTAACCCATAAAAGTTTAATATTTCATAAAATGCAAGATAGTCGTCACACTACTATTCAGTGCATGTCAGAGTACTCATTCAAATGCAAACAGAAAATCCATCCATCCATCCAGTTCAATACATCTATGTGACAATTTAGGACATAGAGGGGAACAGCTTCTCATACAAAGCTAAATCACATCAAAAAATACATAAGTCGTGAAAGATTCCAGGTAAAACTGTATCCTAAATTGAACATAGTAAAGATTATCAAAGTACTCATTCAAATGCGAATAGAGGATCCATCAAGTTAGGCCACAGAGGGAAACATCATCTTATAGAAGCTAAATCACGTCAAAGAATACATAAATCAAGAGAGATTCCAGGCAAACTGTATCCTAAATTGAACATAGTTATGATTTTGCGTCTATGCTCTTACAGGTTTAGGTTGACCAGAAAAGAAGAAAGGCAGAATCACAGCTCAACTGAAGATGAATTATATAATTTAATTTACGTTGCATGGGCAAGTATGCGTGCTCTCTAGGGCATTACAGTTATGTTACAACTATGAAATTAAAATTTTCTATTCTTTCTAAATTTACTTTTTTCCAAACCAAAGGATAAGATCATAACCCCAACTCCACCAGGTTTCAGTGATATAGAATGAAACTTAAGGTTCTGACACTAGATAACAACTTACAACCACAAATTCCCAAAGCATCACACAGCCAAATTCCATTAATGAGTGCCCTAACAAGCTTATCATGAAGAGAAGACTTTTGGGCACAACATTGATTAACCGATACACCCAAAATATGTTTGCCACACCTAAAGAACCCTCCACCGTATCAAATGTCGCTAACAGTCATCAGCTAGATCAGTTAGACAATCAAATCCCAAAGGCTCTTTCTGTACATACTGCATCCTTGAAATGTCAAAAGCCCAGGGCAGAGCACTCAACGCTCATGTATTCACTGTAATGTGAATAGACATCCGCATACATGACATATCAAACACTGCAATTTGGATAGCCAGGTTCATAATCTAAAACAACACCTGCAGCACTATATATCTCCTAATCATAATCACACCCTCCACCACCCAACTGAATCTTCAAAAGTTGGAGAAGATCCCATATCTAATAGAATTATAGTTAATCCTTCTAAAAACTTTCCAGGAATTATCTTTTTCTTGTCACATTCCTTGGTAAGAATTGCATTCATGCCAAGTATGCCGAATAAAACTAATACATACATTCCAGGAATATACTGATGATTCAATAAATTGATTGAGAATAATCACTGGCATTGATAGCCAGCAAAAGAGAAATGACCGAACAACCTATATATAGAACACGATAACATACAGCCATACCAAACATCAATCCTACAATTCTATCTAATGGTTATATCACATAACATGTAAAATGGATGCATGAAACACTGACCTCAGCCTTCGGCCGCATTCTTGCTTCACCTACAACCTCAATAGAATCCAATTTCAGCAACTCCTTCATGAGTTACTCTGCAGTCATATCGAATTCCTCAGCAACCACCTTGGTCCCGCTATTCACAGCCACTTCCAATTGACTTACATACACAAAGAAAAAAAAAAAAAAAAAGCCCAACAGAGGATTGAGTGAACTTAACTTAGATGACTTGTAAAAACTAAATTTTGTGAACAGCCTGTATTACGCTTTCTGATAGCTTATCAAGCTCTGCTCTGACTCTAGCAACAGATTGGAGAGCCTTTCTCATCTCTTCACTGCCCTCGATATCTTCAGGCTTCTTTTCGTTCATTCCACATGTACACTCTTTCTTTTCCCCTAAAAAAAAACCCTTTGCTGTTAAGGCTCGAATCCTGTTTTCTCCCCAATAACACTCTTCAGAATCACTGTCAACATTATATGCCAACTTCTTGAAACTGGAGAAAGAAAAAAAATTACCCAAAGTGGATTGAGCAGGCACATGATAATTGTGCCGCGCGGTACCATGAACGACATTGATCTCGATCATTCATGGGGACATGTGAAGTGACATCAACCGTCTTGACGATGATCATATTTATTCTTGTCTCTTCTTTAAACGAGCATGCCACCTGGCGTCATCTCCCACTCCAGTTGCTCGTTCTAAGTGTTTGCATTCTTCATCGTGTAAAACCCGAAATAAAAGGCAGTCGTTCCGATTACAGTCAAGTCAAATCCATAAACTGTTGCAAGATCTACTAATAAGAGAGATTGAAGGAAAGGGTTTTGAGAGAACAAACGAAGTGATATTAACACGGAATAGTTAGTGCGTTACCAGGATACGGGATTTGTTGGAAGAGCCACACTGGAATGGAGTGGCGAGGCTGGCAAGGACAGACAGATTTATGAGATTAAACGGTGTCGTTCTACACATATTTTCTCGCTTGAAATTTTAGGCAGTGTTATAATACGATTGAATTTTATTAATGGGTTCCTTCTTATAGAATGCTTTTTCACAAATATTTATTTATAATACTAAATGAAATTTAAGCTCAAATTTTAATTTAACAATTTGGTTCTAATTTGAGGATTCCTTGATAAATTTTCATGAAAGTTTTTCGTTCATGATGATTTTTTTTTATTTTTCTAAGGCTTCATTCCTTTTTCTGCTTTGATGTCTTTATGATTTTTTATCGTCATTATTTATTGTTTGAGTTAATTTGAAATAGTTGTATTAAATTCACGTTAAATTGACACTAATTTTTATATAGATTTGACTAAGCTTAGCACAAATCCTCCTTACTCATATTCACTTGCATAGAAAACTCATATAAAAGATTGAATTTAATATGAGTAAATCAACAAAACTCAAACTCAATTTGTCTTATAAAAAAAAAAATATTAGTTTTTTTTTTGCTAAACTTGACCCATTAAATCTACACTTGCATTCGAGATCAAACAGCTTGCATCCCATCCAAGCTTATGCTCATATTCGATGGGTACGATTGATTTCTTCAATGAATGGATGGGCGGCCATGGACGGATACATTTAGAATGAAGAAGTTCAAAGACAACTGGAGAAAGCAATTAAGAATGGAAGAATAAATAGGCAAAGGCCAATTTTAATGAAAGGAGTTGCATATTAGGCCACATATTCAAAAGATGATATAACGATATTCAAAAGTTGGCTGTCAAGACTGCTTCTCCCAACACATGCCCTTCAATTGCATCCAGCAGCTTCTCCTTCGTCACCTGCAACACAAAACCAGCACCATTATTAGACTTTACATCCACGTAGCGTAGATCATAAACATATATCACATACCTTGTTACCAAGTTTAGTCTCATCATTTAAAGCGTATAGCTTGAACTCTAACCGGTGGCCATGGTCTGGCAACTTGGGTCCGCACCACCCAGGAACCTTCCAATCGTTGTTACCTTCTTTGATCCCAGCATAGTCGCCACCCACCTCCTCTTCTTTCCCGGAGAACCCTTCAGGAAGACGGTTCAAAGCGGGTGGTATGTTCACCACAACCCAATGGGTCCACGGTACACTTGGCTCACTTGAGTCCGGCGCATCCACGTCCTCCACCACCAGAGCCAGGCTCTTGGTTCCTTGTGGCACGTTATACCATTCTAGAGGCGGCGATATATTCTTCTTTGCCCCTTGTCCCTCTCCCGTGAACTTTCTCGGCAACCTTCCTTCATTATTTACTAGAGGAGAAACCAATCTGAACTCAACACTAGCCATTTCCTACAAAGCTTCAAATTCAATTTCGGTTACGTTTGAACGATTATTTGGATTGGTTATATATATATATATATATAAAGAGGGAGGGGAGTGACACGTGCTGGGAGAAGATTCGTGTTGTCGAGAGAAAGCGCGGAGAGCTGGGGGTACGTGGGGAACTGTGGAGCGTTGTAGACAGAAGAAGGGTGAGCAATTGGGTCGAAGTGGGTTCGGCCTACAATAATCACAATCATGAACTGGGTGATAATTGGGCCTTGTGATCATTGCATTGTTGGGTCATCTTGGAAGGTGGAGCATCTACTTTGTGTCCTATGCACTCAACAAAGGATTCAGAAATAAATTTGAAAGGGTCGAAATTTAAGTGAATTAATATAAAAATTTCGAGGATGTATATATATATATTTGTTAAGCTAGACGTTTTTTCGATCCACCTGGCCCTCTTGGGGGATTTGGCACTGTGTATGCTGGTGAAAGACAGGGAGGAAACAACAAGAAGTTTTTGGCATTTGAAAGAAAGTTTGCAAAAGCAATGGAGGGTCACTTACGAGTAGTCCTTCGGAGCAGTTCTAGCGTCCGGAAATCTTGGAAGATCAATGAGAAGATAAACGTAACTCGGTGATTTCAAATCTTCGTGACAAGAATAATATTTCATATATATATATATATATATATATATATATTATAAGTGTAAATAGATTTATGTGTTTATGTACAAGTGAATGATTTTGAATTAAATATAAAATATTTAATTAATTAATTTAATTATATATTAATTTATTTGTATTTATTAATAACTGAATGTTTATTTTCTTAAAAAAAGAAAGGCTAAAAGACTTATTCCCACCCAAGATTTCATTCAAATACAATTTTTACCTTTTAACTTTTAGAAATTTAAATACATAGTCTTTGACTATTCTTCATTCAATTTTTCTAACATTTTCCACGAAATTATTAAAATACTTTTATTAAAAAAATATAATAAAATTATAAAATAATATTTAAATATAAAAATATTTAAAAAAATTATAAAATTTCTTTAAAATATTTAAATTTAAAAAAAATAAAAAAGGCAGCTACAATCGCCAATAGCATTATTGACAGCTATAACTGTTGATAATTAAATTAGCTGATCGAAAATAGTCATTTGGTATCGAAACAGCCAGATTTAGTCATCTCTCCTAACAACCATGGCTAAAAAATATCGATGGAGTCAAAACCAACTATTTTTTACTATTTTTGCTGGCGACTGCTGCTTCCAAAATAAAAGGCAACTGATTTGGCAATCTCCATCAAACAGGGCAGTCTGATTTGACCACTTTTAAAATCAGGTGATCATTTCTGACCACTTAATTATATTATCAGTGATCATCGTCATTGACACTGACAGCGATGATTACTTTTCATTTTTTTAATTTTGTATATTTTTAATTTATTTCAAAATTTTTTATATATCTTGATATTTAAATGATATTTTATATTTTTCTATAAAATTTGTTATATTATTTTATAAATTTTTATTAACAAAATGATCTAAATACCCATCTAACTATTAATATTTAACTTTTAACTGTCTGTTTTAGTCAATAAGTAGGTGTTTGAGTTTTTAAAAGTTAAGAGATGAGAATTTATCTTCGAATGAAACTTTAGACATAATTATGTCTTTTGGCAAAAAAATCTATGTAATATTACCATGTGTCATAAATAGACATGTGATCTAACTTAGTTTGATTTTAAATTACTATATAATTTGAATAAGTCAAACTTAAGTTTTAGTTTATCAATTTTAATATCAACACTTTTGTTTGGGTTAGTTTATTATGATTCGGTTTATATTCGATGAATATTTTTTTATTGAAGTTCTTATTTGTGTTCGGATTTAAGAGTTGAGTTTGTGTTTCGTTCAGATTTGTATTCGTATTTGTGTTCTATTTATATAATTCGTATTTATATTTTATCAAAAATTATAATTAATAAGATATAATAATTTTAATTTAAGTTTGGATTCGTATTGGTATTCGGTTCATATAATTTATGTTCATATTTGTATTTATAAATTTTTAAAACCATAATTCAAGTTTATATTTGTATTTAAGTTTAAATAATTTATTTTGAACTTGTTTAAAATAAATTAAAAAATAAATTTAAATATATTATATTAAGTCTAGTCTTACTTTTGCCAATATTGTTGCGTGGAAACTTGTTCCGCTCATGATTATTTTTCATGAATTTTTTCTATAAATTTTTTTACCTAACAATTCTATTTCTTTTCAATATTACTGAATGATTAATTTCAGGCCAAAGGACTATTTCCCACCCATAGTTTTCGGTGCTGACTGCCACCCCCGAGGTTTTAAAAGCCCAAACTCCTACCCCAAACTAAATTTAATATTAAAAATAATAGTGTATAATAATAATATAAGAGTATTTTTGTCTTTTTAATATTATAATTTTAAAAATTAATAAAATAGTTTTATATAAATATAAAATAGTTTTATATAAATATAAAATTTTAAAAAATTTTAAAAAAAATTTAAAAATATTTTTAAATTTTAAAAATTGAAGCAGCCACCATCGTTAGCACTAACGGCAGTGGCCGCCTATAATAGAACTAGGTGACCATTTCCAACCACCTAGTTCCAGGGGAGGTCAGATCTGACCTTCCCATTCGGTGGAGGCAGTCAGATCGATCGCCTCAAATTTTGGTGGAGGCGGCCATATCTGACCTCCTCTACTCAAAATAAAGGTCGGAAATGGCCAGTGGACCAAAGCCGGCCCTTTACAGCCATTTTCAGCTCCTAAGTATGTCAGAGACGGCTTGATCTGGTCGCCTCCTCCAAAATTGGAAGCGATCGATTTGGTTGCTTGCACCGAACGGAGAGACCAGATTTGGCTTTTCTTGGAACTAGATGATCGGAAATGACCACCTGGTTCTATTATGGACGGCCATCGCCGTCGGTGTTGGCGGCGGTGTTTGCTTTAATTTTTAAAATTTAAAAATTTTTTAAATATATTTTTTAATTTTTTGAAAATATTTATATTTAAAAATTATTTTATAGTTTTATTAGAAATTTTTTATTTTTAAAATGATAGTTTAGTGATTTTAGTAGAAAAATTATAAAAAATTCTTGCAAAGGTAGGAGACTGAGTTTTTGAAATCTTGAGGGTGGTATTTTGTCGCTGTCTCAAACTATGCGTGGGACATAGCCTTTGGCCTTAATTTAATGAAACGCTGTAGATGAGATCGACTTCGAAGCCATCTTTCATCAAGCTAGACTTGGCTAGACTCCACCCTACTAGAATCTATTTGCATGGAACACGTAAAGGCAAAATTAAAGTCTAATTAAGTACCAGGGCAATCATTAACCGCGCGCTGCTCATGTTTGCCATTGTCAGCTTCAAAAACTTTACGTATTTATGTAGCCAAAACCGCAGAGAAGAGAAGGTTTAATAATTTGGTCCCAATCGAACTGAACTTTACCCACCCAGTCAACACTCCAGAAGCTCCACAAGTCTTCCTCTGTTAAGTCATTTTCATATATATATATATATATATTTTTTCCCTCAGGATCAGATTTTCTGCTGGAAATAGATAAATCTGCATTTAAGTAAATATTGAATACGGATTGGTACAAAAAAAGAAACAGGTCACTGAAATTTCAGAAAGAGCTTGACCTAGTTATTTTACGAAGGGATACGATTATATGAAGAGTTGTACAGATTTTACGCCTACGCTGCAATAACAGTTCTTGTGTTTTCACTATAAAGAGTTAAAATTATGTAATTTCGTGATTTTACATCTATTTCCGGACTTATTAGCTAGACTGTCCCAGCGAAGCTGTAGACGTTGTAGTTTTATCTTCTTTTGATATGGGTTTTGTTAACTAGTCAAGTCAATAGCTTTAATAAAGCAATAAAAACCCATCAAGTTATGGGATTACTATTATAATTTGTGTACTACCACCGTGACAGAGTTCAGAAGATTGACTGATGTATGATGAAAGCTGGCCATGGGAAGGTTAGATTTGAGTTGACACAAGTAAAGCAGGTAAATTTTGAGCTCAACAAGTAAGAATAATTAGGGTTCTACCAAACCAACGTAAAAACCGGAGCCATTCATGTGCTATTGCTAGCACTTGTCTCATTTAGTCGAAATGGTTGATCAGTTAACCATGATCAGCAGAAAACATCTTCATGTGCGGAGAGAGCATGAAATTAAAGCTATAACGTGCCCCAATACGGCTAAAATTGCTCATGAATCTGGCTTTTTCAAATGATCGATCGTGAAAATTTCTCTTTCCAGCCCTACTTGGAAAGAGGGAAAAAAAAATTGAACTATATAATAACCTTTTGTTGAGATTATTTGTGCCAAAGTCCTTTTTTATGAAAATTTAACTTTGGACCCCCATGACAGGGTACGATGTTTAACATATGTTTATCAAAGAGGAACATCTTTGAATCTTTCTCTTCTCAAAAACATATATTCCACAGATGGGACCTGGCCTTGGGACCCTTTGATCAAGTTTCACCAAAGACAGGGAATTCGATCGTAATCATATTGAAATTGAAAATTTCTATGCCTTGGAGTTGGATCGATGAATAGTTTATATATACACACATCGTTCGTTCACCGAAAACAAACTACCACTTTCGACCTATGAAAATCAAGGTGGGGTTCCAGGGTTGCATTCAGTGGAATTTATTTTAACCTCAAACGACTTTCCTTCAAAAATCTCTTGAAAAGAAGAGCTGATGATAAGGCCGGCCCTCCTGAGCTGCTTTTTTTTTTCCTTCTTTATATATAGTTGTGTGAATGATCATGAATAGTTATTCTCATTCAGAAAACAGTGAATAACCTAAGGAGAAAAGGCGTCGTTCGTACATTAATTTAGGAGCCCGGCAACGATTTGGTTATTGGATTTAACACATTCGCAACTATGTTACATGTCATCCACTTTGATTTCAGAAGAAGGACCCCCACCTCTTCTTCCTTTCTCTTCAAAAATCAACCAAACGCTAAAGACAAATTTCTCTCCCTCTCTCTCTCTCTCTCTCTCTCTCCATGTTGCCGTATGTCGCCGACTCGTTTAAGGCATCGGTGCATTGTGGGGATCTAGCATTAGTGTGAGAAAGCGTATTAAATAAAGTTAATCAGATAGAACACAGTAACAAGCAAAGCTAATTCCTTTTGAATAGGTTGTAGTCTACTTGCTGCCCTACAATTCTAGGATAGACATCCGAATCCTGTGCCAGAGATCTCGTCCACTCTCTTTCAAACTAATCGACATTGCCACATGTTGCTTTCTCTATATATGTATGTTGAGTTATCAAGTCTGACCCCAGCCAAGCCTCAAGTCTACGAATAATGGACTACTTTTCAAATGATAACCTCAACTCAACTGGTTCATCGTCTTCGGTGAGCAGCACCAGCAAGGGGAAGAAGAGGAGTGGGAACAGAAGCAAAGGAGTGATGAAGCTGTCGACTGATCCCCAAAGCGTGGCTGCTAGAGAAAGGAGGCACCGAATCAGCGATCGTTTCAAGATCTTGCAGAGCTTGGTTCCTGGCGGAACTAAGATGGATACAGTGTCCATGCTAGATGAAGCCATTCACTATGTGAAGTTCCTCAAGGCTCAGATATGGCTTCACCAAAACCTTATGAACTTTGTCGATGAAGAGCCTTGTACGTTCCTTCCAACTGCTCGCCATTTCCAAGAGGGTTTCACTACTTTCAACTCAAACATTACCAACTACTCACACCCTCCAGTAGTGCAACCATCAGTTGTTGTTCCGTCAACACCACCACCACCACTAGCTTTGCAGGATTTTAATGGTTTGCAAGGTCATGAAGAAACAATGTACTTAGATAACCATATGAATACTACTAGTTAGCTTTCAACTCACTCTCTTTCTCTCTCGTGATGCCAGTGTACGGTGTCTGTATGGTCGTGTGGTGAGGAGCTAGCATACGTACTTCAATTAATGGTAAATGATGATCATTAGTAGGTTTTGTCCTGCGTTTAGGTATAAGTATTCTGGAGTACGTAGTGTAGTATGGAAACTCCCAACAAATCGTCTTGTTGTAGCTCTAGGAATGGAAACTACCAACTATCTTTTACTCTATTGGAAATTTATGTGTAAACAGTCCAAATTAATCACTTCCACATGAAAAATGTTTTTTCTTCTTCTTCTTTTATGCACAAATATTTGTAGTAAGTTTGACAAGAAAGTTGCTCGTCGGCCCTTCTTCTTCTACTTCTACTTCTTCTATGCATGCAGATGCAGTTTCTTCTTTTATATTCTCTTTCCATCTCAGGAATGTAGCGTACGTAGGTGGAGATCTTTGCTCACCTGCCCTTATCTTTCATCAGTGTGCACGCATGGATATGATAATCTTTGCCGGACTGTATTAATTAATTAATATTATATTCTTTTTAAGCATATTTCTTATCATCACTGTAAAATGATGGGTTCACGTCATTTGAAGATATTTAAACAAGAGTGGATAAACTATGAAAATATGTTTTAGATAGTAAAGACTATAATCAATTGTGTATGTATGATGAAAAATATCGCACTTACCTTTTTCTTTCGGAAGAAGAAAAAAGTTGTATATTATTTTCAAGATACAGAATCTGTAAAACCTACCAATTCTGTCTTTTAAAATCGATTTCATGAGCGGAATGTCTTGACTAGTATAGCCCCAGCAGAATGGAACCATGGGTTGATTTTCTTGTGAACTTAATTATAAGACTCATAAATGTACTGGAAAAAGAAATACAAATTGACCTGAAGGAAATGTGCTGGAGATGAACAAGTCAAGTCAACATCTGAAATAGCAAACATTAATGCTATTGAAGTCGGTGGGCTGTTGGGTTATATTTGGGGCGACGCACTAGCCTCGCCAGTCGTGTTGTACCAAAATCCATAAACCTTGTGAGTTATAAGAGGCCGTTAGAAGAGTAAGGTCCCAGGCCTCTGATCGTGACTTCATGGGCCTTACCAGATTCACCCAACATTTTTTACAATTTTTTTAATTTATTAATTTATAACTTTAATTTTTTTTTTTATAATCTTATGTAAAGACCCCAGTATAGTCCGCACAACCCACAAGCCGTATCAAAGCAGGTTGTGTTTTTTGTTTTTGTGAAGCTCTAAATTGACGTCCTTAATCATCTCTTTGCTTTAAATGATATTATGGCCCATCACCTTTTTAGCTAAAAAGATTGGTCCTTGCTATGCTACGCCCAACACAGCACACCATTGACTGATGAGGATGTAAAAGCTCAGGAAGCTTAAGCCCATTTAAAGTTTACAGGAAGTAAACATCTTGCCTGGTTTATATCTTGAATTTTACTTTGAATTCATTCAATACTGAAGTGAGGCAGATGGAATTTAAAATTAAATTGTTTTCTAATCAAATTTAACTAATTGTTTGTCAATCTTAAATTGATTAATTTATATTAGAATCGATTTCAAATTTATGTTTGTTTGAAGTACTAGACATAAAAAGTTCTCTGATTACACTACTTTTTTCACTTCCAATTCAATCAGAAATCTACCAATTCAAGGGAGATCCTTAGCACCATACAAAAATTTGCACTAATAAAACATGTAAGTTTTTTTATTCAAAATAAATACAGAGTGTGAAGATTTAAAATTGCACAAAATTACAAAAATTGAAGTGAGCTCATTCAAATCATCGATCCCTACTTGTTTTACAGGCCTTGCCTGTTGCACGAAATTCCATACTGAAAACTAAAACCACTTTGCAAATTCTTCATGCGAATTTAAGCACCAAAAATCGATACATTCATTTTCGTACAACATGACTCAGTTATGTTTTCAGGTTCTGTTGCTATCCCCCCTGCTCCAGGGTTGATGCTTTTTGTATTGTATGTACAGAACATAATACAACAGAGCAAAAAGATCGAAATCTTAAGTTTTCTCGAAATGTGCCTATGGAGAAGACGAGGATGAAGTGGTAGTAGACATGGGAAATGGCTCGTGATGACAAATGCATTTAGGATCGTGAATAACCCTTTCCCTTGTAACGTCGAGTTTTGAGCAAAAAACACAATACCGCCCGCGAAACTCTCCGGTTTTCGTTTCACAGCAATCATCCTCGTCTTCGTCTGCGTTTTCGTCTTCCAAATCTTCCTGTGCTTCGATTCTTCTTTGATGAGAAGTCTTGTACATCAACCCAAACAATGGGAGGGTCACCATTAGTAGATCGTCAATGATGTGATCGTCGTACCACTGGTTTACTTTGTCTGAAAACATTATGGATGCAACAACTAATGCTGAGCCTATCCCAAATCCAGTTCCAATGACTATGAACAGCCAGTCAAATTCCTTACTTGAAGCTGGTGGTGATGGTTGTAACTGATTTGAATTTGTTGAGCAATTATTTGTCAAAGGAGGGCCACATAATCCTTTATTACCTTCATAGGCATCAAATGAGAATGTTGCAAATTGATTAGTTAGTGGGATTCTTCCTACTAACTGATTATATGAGAGATTCAGGAACGAGAGGAAATACAGGCTTGTAAGCTGAGAAGGGATTGCACCACTCAGTTTGTTCATTGACAAGTCCAAGGATTCCAGTACTCGCAAGTTCTCTAGAGATGATGGTATGGTTCCTGTCAGAGCATTATTTGCCATGTTGAGAATATAGAGTGATTTGAATCGTCCAATCTCTTCTGGTATTGGCCCTTCAAAATTGTTGCCTGACAAGTCGATGGAGGTGAAAATATTTAGGATCTTCACGAGCTCCAACTGTAGACCTTTGATGGTGAGTGTTACTGTGTCTTGGTAGTACAAGTGGGTGAGTTCCAGGAACCCGAATTGAAGGTATTTGAGATTTGAATGGGCTTCGTCATCGTCAGCCATCATAGCCTTCCATGTTGTTAAGCATTTTGCTGGAAGTTGTCCTGTAAAATTGTTGGAAGCTATGTCGACAATCTGAAGCATCGACCAGGAGCCACTAATCTCTGGACAACCAATTTTTCCATAAAATTTGTTGGATCGCAGAACTAGGACTCGCAAACTCGAGACAATCTTCAACCAGCATGGGAAGATATCACTGATCTGGTTGTTTCCCAGGTCTAAAACCTCCAGAAACGTGCAATTGGCCAGAGATTTTGGAACCATTCCAGCAAGTTGATTTTCGTTGACATTTAGAGTTCGTAATCCACAATTTCCTGGAAATGCATCTGGAACAGTGCCTGTGAGGTTGTTTCTCCTTAAATTTAGAACAGCGACAGTCGAGATATTTTGGATCAAACACGTCGGTACTGTGCCACTAAAATAATTGTCTGACAAATCAAGAACTTGAAGTAATGTAGCATTGCATATTGATTCAGGGATGGTTCCCCCGAGGGTATTATTTGACAGGGAAAAGAATAAGGTGACTGGGAGTAAATTTCCAATGTCAGTTGTGATGGAAGAAAAATTGTTGCTTGAGTAATCCACATAGATGGCAGAGATTGGGGGCTTTGGTATCTCTCCTTGAAGCCAGTTACAGTGTAGGTCAAGGACAATGAGATTGGAAATATTATATGGTACTTGCAGACCGTCCAGGAGATTATTTGAAAGGTTCAGATAGTTGAGATTGCCATTACCGACTTGCCATATCCAGTTAGGTATTTGTCCAGAAATTTGGTTGTCTGAAAGATCTAAATGATATAGGTTTGTTTGGTTTTTTAGGTCAGGAATCATGCCCAGGTTGCAAGAAGCCAACTTCAATGTGCTAATCTTGGGAGGAAAAGAGCTATCTCTGCTAGCATTAACTACTAAGCTGTTGTATGAAAAGTCGAGACTTGTAAGATTGCTAAGCCTTTGAACCTTATCAAGCGGTACAGTGCCATTGAACTTGTTGGAAGAAAGTAAGAGGATATTCAGTTGCTCGAGTTCAAAGATGGACAATGGAATATGCCCTTCTAATCTGTTGCCAGTTAGATCAAGGGTATCCAACATAGAGGTGGATGGATTTAAAAATTCAGGAACTTCGCCCTCGAACTGGTTGTTGGATAGCTGAAGCTGCTTCAGGGATGGCCTTGAAAACAGAGATGAAGGGATTCTTCCTTCAAGTGAATTGTTCCGTACGTCAACATAAACAAGATACAAAAGCTGTTCCCAATCGGTGGAGGAGATTGCACCAGTCAAATGATTTTGAGAGAGATCTAGATGGGAGAGATTTTTGGACATATGAAAAGGTGGGACTGGACCAGTGAAGTTGTTTGATGACAAGTCCATATAAACTAGTCGGGTGAGATCAGCCAATGAAGTGGGAATTGGTCCGGTGAAATGGCAGCCTGCCAGCTCTATTCTCGACAACTTTTTAAGCTCTCCCATGGAATGTGGCAGTGGGCCGGACAAACTTGTTTCTTGGAGCATCAAGATTTGAAGAGAATTATTTGGAGGAAAATGCGGCAAAGTTCCCTGAAGTAAATTGTTTTGCGATAAATCGATAGTCTCCAGCGTTGGTACCTGCAGTATCTTTTCTGGAAATATTCCTTGCAGCCCACAAGAACTTAGATGCAAGGAGGTCAAATTGGGGAAATTCGTCAAAAACTCTGGAACTTGGGACGATAGATTGTTCTGATTCAAGCGAATTGCTGAGAGAGACTGAAGTTTCTCAAGGGACGAATCTATTGGACCAGAAAGAAAACAGTTGGACATGCTAAGATTTTGCAGACTGGGCAATGAAGAGGATAAAGCTTGGCACCATTCATTTCCCTGGGCTGATATGTTTACGCCATCAAGATACAGTTCTCTGATTTCTATCAAGTTCTGCAGAAACGTGCCCAAGTTTGGATTCTCGAGTTTCAAGACAGAAGATCCCATGAAGGCAAGACTTGACAAATCAAGTGTAAACAAATTTGTCATGCCTGAAATTGAACTGGGAATCTGTCCTGCGAAGCCAGCATTAGAAAGATTCAGATAAGTCAAACGTGTGAGATTGGCCAACCTGGATGGAATTTGAGTTGCATTGAACTTGTTGAAAGCCAAATTTAGTCTTTGCAGATACTGAAGATTGAATAGACTAGTTGCATTCTCAAGCCCACCGGAGATTGATTCATTGCTTAAATCGAGACTAATAACACGTCCAGCCTCGTCACAACCAACACCACTCCAATTACAACAATCTGTGTTCTGATTCCACTGAGACAGATTTACAGAAGTAGAACTGAATAGGAGGTTGTTCTTGAGTTGGAGTAACAATGACTGCTGATCACCCTGACACCGGCCAGACACCAAAACTACATCGATCCCAAATGCTAAAAAGACGATCAAGAAAGGCCATGATGATAGATTTCTCATTGATAATAAAACCAAAAACACCCATATAACTGAAACTTAAAGGACATACAAAAATTTTATAGCTTCGTCTTATGACCGACTAAAACTGTGTCAAGTTTGGCAGGCATAAAATGGGAGGTTAACGAAGCAGCAGCAATGGAGACTGGAGAGAAACTAGGAGAAGGGACTGGTCGGTCAGCATAGACGAAGAGTATTCAAAGTAAACAACGCGTTGTGTTTTTTTTGTAGTATTAGTTGTCCAATTGTTTATTATATTTCAAAAAGGTCTCCATGCATTATTTAGTCTATAATTGGCGAAACAACTTAGTCCCACCCAAGCTTTCACTTAAATACAAGTGCCCCCCTTAACTTTTAAAAATCCAGGCACTCACCCATTACCCATTATCTATCTAACTTTACTAACACATTTTATAAAATAACTAAAATACCTTTATTAAAAAAATAAAAATTTATAATAAAATTTAAATACAAATATATTAAAAATACTATAAAATTTAGAAAAAAATATTTAAATTTTAAAAAAATAAAAAGATAATCACCATTATTGACAGTAGTTGTTACAACTAATTAAATAAAATGATAAAAAATGGCCACCTAGTTATAAAGGTGGCCAGATCTGATCATTTTTATAGGCAATTATGGTTGAAAACAATCAGTATGGTTAAAATTGGTCATTTTCAACTGTTTTCAGTCGCTTTTATTAGTAGAATTGATAAAATTTAACTGTCTTCTCTAAAATAGGTGGTTATCTATCTGTTCGTCTCTACCCAATGAGGTGTTTAGATCTGGTCATATTTGGATCAAGTGACTGTTTTTGACTATTTGATTTTATTATCGATGACGATGGTCATTGACATCAGTAATGGGTGTTGTTTTTAAATTTTTTTATTTTTTAAAAATTTTAAAATTTTAATATATTTTAAAAATTTTTTAAAAAATTAATATTTAAATAATATTTTATATTTTAAAAAAATTTATTTTATTATTTTATAAATTTTATTAATAAAATAATTAAAATATTTTTTTAATTATAAAAATGTAAAATGTTAACCGTTTTAATTAAGGGTAAGTATTTAAATTTTAACAACTTAAGAGATAGAAACAGTTGAGGCGGAAATATGTCCTTCGGCCCCTATAAGTGATAGACTTTTTGTGTCAAGTTGCTTTATTCTGAAAGCTCTTATTGATAAGAAAATTCAAAGCAACCCCTCCCCAGTTTTTCAACATTGTAATATATGTATGGCACCCGGTCAAGGGTTTTACGTCAACAATTAAGAACAGACCTTCGTAGAGTTTATCGATTCAATAGGATTCGTGAAGGGAAGTAGTTAGAATTTTAAATGAAGTTCTTTTTATGCATGCTTGTTTTATGAGTCACAAGTATTTGACAAAATTACTCATCGACAATTCAATTAGCGATAAACAAAGCGGTTAGATCACACAAACATGTATTTCTATTTGATAATATTCATCTTCTCAACTGTTAACGAAAGAGAAGGAAACTTAACTTTTATCAGTGTGTCAATGGAGACGAGGATGAAGTGGAAGAAGGAGATTGTAAATGATGACAAGGACATTTAGGATCGTGAACAATCCTATTCCTCGTAACGTCGAATTTAGAGCATAACACACAAAATTGCCTGTGACATTCTTCAGTTTCTCTTTCATTGTAATCATTCTCGTCTTCATCTGAGTCTTCGCCATTGAGATCTTCCTCTACTTCGATCCTTCTTTGATGTGAAGTCTTGGACATCGATCCAAGCTTTGGGAGAATGAGCATAAGCAATTTATCAATGACGTGATCGTCGTACCATTGGCTTACTTTGTCGGAAGACATTGCGGGTGCAACAACTACCGCTGAGCCGATCCCAAATCCAATTCCAATGACTATGAACAGCCAATCAAATTCCTTACTTGGAGCTGGGGATGAAGGTAGTAATTGATTTGGATTTGTTGCGCAATTAATTGTCAGAGGAGGGCCACATAATCCTTTGTTACCCGCAAAAGAAGATGCTGAAAATGATTGGAGCTGAGTACCTGAAGGAATCTCGCCCACAAGGTGATTGTTTGAGAGATTCAGGACGGAAAGGAAACTAAGGCTTGCAAGCTGTATAGGGATCACACCATCCAGCTGGTTAGCTGAAAAGTCCAAGGACTCCAGTTGTTTTAAGTTCCCTATGGATGGTGGGATTGGACCTGTGAGATAATTACGAGACAAGTTGAAATTAAGCACTGATTTCAACAGTCCTATCTCTTCTGGTATTGGGCCTTCAAAATTGTTGCCTGACAAGTCGATGGAGGTGAAAACATATAGGATCTTCACTAACTCTATCTCCAGACCTTTAAAGGTAACTGTTACTGCATCTTGGTAATAAAACTGGCCAAACTGCAGGAACTGAAATTGAATGTGTTTGAGCTGTGACCGTGCTTCATCTTCATCAGCCATCATTGCTTTCCAGGTTGCTAAGCACTTCCCTGGTAGGGTTTCATCAAAGTTGTTGATAGCTAAGTCAACAATCTGAAGTTTTGACCAGTTGCCCTGTCTATCTGGACAATCAATCTTTCCATAAAATTTGTTGGAATGCAAGACTAGGACACGAAAAGTAGAGATTTCCTTTAACCAGCGTGGAAAGTTGTCATTGATCTGGTTATTTCCAAGGTCTAAAACTTCCAGCATTTTGCATTTGGCTAGAGATTTTGGAATCTTTCCTCCAAGTTGATTTCTGTTGAGATTTAGAATTTCTAATGCGCAATTTTCTGGAAACGCATCCCAAATAGTGCCCGTGAGCTTGTTCTTCCTTAAATTCAGGATACCAAGAGTGTTGGTTCTTTCAATTAAACATGTTGGCATTGTGCCATTCAGATTGTTGTCCGATAAGTCAAGAACTATAAGATGTACAGCATTGCATATTGACTTAGGGATAACTCCTGTGAGGCTATTGTTTGAGAGGGAAAAAAATATGGTGGTGGATAGGGAATTACCGATGTTGGCTTGGATGGTAGAATTTAAATTATTGTTCGAGTAATCCACGTACAAAACAGTTGGTGGTGGGTATGGGATTTTCCCTTGGAGCTGATTTGAATGTAGGTCAAGGACATAAAGGGGAAGATGGGAGATGGGAGAAGGTCCTTGAAGAGCCACCAGGAGATTATGTGAAAGATTGAGATACCTAAGACCACCTTTACCAACTTCCCAAATCCAGTTAGGTACTTCCCCAGAAATTTGGTTGTCTGAAAGGTCTAAGATATATAGTTTTGATTGATTCTTCAGGTCAGGAATC
This sequence comes from Anacardium occidentale, assembly GCA_026122585.1. Taxonomy (NCBI): domain Eukaryota; kingdom Viridiplantae; phylum Streptophyta; class Magnoliopsida; order Sapindales; family Anacardiaceae; genus Anacardium; species Anacardium occidentale. The sequence continues at coordinate 71,337 of JAJEJH010000326.1, read as the reverse complement.
ACTCTGAGTTTGCAAGAAGCCAACCTCAATGTCCTAATCTGGGAAGGAAAAGAATAATCACTACCACTTGCATTCACAACCAAGCGATTGTATGAAAGCTCCAGTCCAGTTAGGTTGCGAAGCCCTTGAATCTTGTCCAGATGTATGGTGCCACTGAAGTTGTTGGAAGAAAGCATAAGGATATTAAGATTATGCAGTTCAAAGACCCACATGGGAACCGCCCCTTCTAATCTGTTGTCACTTAAATCAAGCGTATCCAACTTGGAGGAGGCATCTGAAAACTCAGGAACTTGGCCACTGAATTGGTTGTTGCTAAGCTGAAGCTTCTGCAATGATGGGATTGCAAACAGAGACGAAGGAATACTACCATTAAGGGAGTTGAACCTCAAGTCAACATAAGCAAGATTCTGGAGCTGTTCCCAACTTAATGGGATCGCACCTGTCAACAGATTCCTGGAGAGGTCTAGGTAAGAGAGATTTTTGGACATGTGAAAAGATGGGATTGGACCAGTGAACTTGTTAGATGACAGGTCCAAAAATACTATTTGGCTGAGATTAGCCATCGAAGTGGGAATAACTCCCGTAAAATTGCAGCTTGATAGCTTTATTCTTGACAAATTTATGAGATTGGCAATCGAACCTGGTAGTGTACCCGAGAAATTTGTGAAACTGAGTATCAGGGCCCTAAGAGACTGATTCTGAGAAAAGTTTGGCAAAGAACCTTCAAGTAATTTGTTATTTGATAAATCAAGACCCTCTAGTGTTGGTATCCGGAAGATATCTTCTGGAAATGTTCCACTTAACTGACAAGAACTGAGACGCAGGGAGGTCAAATTCATGAATTTGGCTAAAAAATAAGGAACTGTAGACGATAGATTGTTCTGATCCAAATGGATTACTGAAAGTGACCGAAGTTCTGCAAAGGAAGAGGTGATGGGGCCGGAAAGAAGACAGTTGGACAAGCTCAAGACTTGTAGATTAGGCAGTGAAGACGATAGAGCTTTACACCATTCGCTTCCATTGGCTGATATGTTTACACCATCAAGATACAGTATCCTGAGCTGTATTAAGTTCTGAATAAGCAAGCTCAAATTCGGTTTCTCAAGTTTCAATTGAGGGTTCATTAGTCTCAAGGAAGGAGTGCTCAGGTTCGGTATCTCGAACTCGAAGGGAAAAGTGCTCAATTTCAGTTTCTGGGGTTGAAAGGAAGAAGTGCTAGAGTTCAGGGTCTCGACTTCCGAGAGAGAAGTGCCTAATTTCTGATTGTCGAAAGAACTATAGTAGTAAAGACTTGATAAATCAAGAGTAACTAACCTTGCCATGGTTGAAATCTCAATAGGAATCTGCCCCATAAAGCCAGCATTTGAAAGATTCAGATAATTCAAATTTGTGAGATTGGCCAACCTGGATGGAATTTGAGTTGCAAACCTATTATAAGCCAAATTTAGGCTCTTTAGATGCTGAAGACAGAATAAAGTAGTTGCATTCTCGATTCCACCCGAGATTGATTCGTTGCTTAAGTCGAGACTAATAACAAGCCCAGCCTCATCACAACCAACACCGCCCCAATGACAACAATTTGTGTTTTGATTCCACCGTGACAGTTTTACAGATAAAGCAGGATTGAATATGAGGCTTTTCTTGATTTGGATTAACAACGATCGCTGATCACTCTGACATTGCCCGGAAACTGAAAATACATCGGTGCTGAAGCAGTTTGATAAGAAGATGATCAAGAAAAACCATGACAGTAGATTTTTCATGGTTTACTATAGTCAAGAATACCCATATACTGGAACTTGAAGGACTGAGAAAAATCTTGTTGAGACTTTAAGAGGTTGCATGGTTAACCTGATCCTTCGGCTTATAACTAAAGGCAACCATAAACTATTTCAAGTTTGGCTGGGTGCAGAAACCAAACGTATAGAATGGGAGGTGGACGAAGACGTAGCAATGGAGAGAAATTTCAGTGAATAAAATGGTCAGCGGCTCGAAGTAAACTAACGACAGGATGGACCATTTTGGAGCAGAGAAAATCCAAACCCTCTACTCAGTGACGTTAGGGGTGGATTGTCTGCTCAAGCTTGATATAGTAAACATTAAAGAATAAAAAAAAGAATGACACGAAGAGCTCTGACACAACTTCCGAACCAAATTTAAGCTGGCACAACTAGAATCTACCCTATTACTCACCATTCTTTCAATATAAGATATTTGTGAAGGAAAATATTTTTATGATTATAAATAGTTATCAAATTCCACCATCTTGTCTAATTTGTAAATGTTCTTGTTTTTCAGGTTTTTCATTACAATTTAAAATGGTTTGTATTTTTTAAAATTATTTTTAAACAAAGAACACCCATTGATGGTACTGGCTGGACTGAAGTTTATACAACACAATACAATTACGTCTTCAGGTTCTGTTCTCGTTATCACTGCTGATGCTCTCTGTATGTTATGTACAGAACAAAATACAAAAGAAGAAAAAGAACCAAAGAAAGCTCAAGTTTTGTCAAAATGGGCCAAAGAAGAAGATGAGGACGAAGTGGAAGTAGAGGAAGATATGGGTGGTGATTGATGACAAGTACATTTAGGATCATGAACAACCCTTTTCCTTGTAATGTCAAGTCTTGAGCAAAACACACAATACCGCCCGCGAAATTCTTCAGTTTCTGTTTCGCCGTAATCATCTTCGTCTTCATCTGATTTAAGGCCTTCGAGATCTTCCTCTGCTTCAATCCTTCTTCGGCGAGAAGTCTTGTACATCAATCCAAACATGGGGAGAATCACCATAAGCAATTTGTCAATAATGTGATCGTCATACCATTGGTTCACTTTGTCTGAAAACATTAAGGGTGCAACAACTACTGCTGAGCCTATTCCAAATCCAATTCCAATTACTATGAACTGCCAATCAAATTCCTTACTTGAAGCTGGTGATGAAGGTGGTAACACATTTGAATTTGTTGTGCAATTATTTGTCAAAGGAGGGCCACATAATCCTTCATTACCTTCAAAAGAAGATGCTGAAAATGTTTGGAACTGAGTACCTGATGGAATCCTGCCCACAAGGTGATTGTTTGAAAGATTCAGGACTGAAAGGAAACTGAGGCTTGCAAGCTGTGTAGGGATCTCCCCATCCAGCTGGTTATCTGAAAGGTCCAAGGACTCCAGTTGTTGTAAGTTCCCTATGGATGAGGGGATTGGACCCGTGAGAACATTATGTGACAAGTTGAGAAGACGGAGCGATTTCAGTAGTCCTGTCCCTTCTGGGATTGGCCCGTCAAAATTGTTGTTTGACAAGTCAATGGAGGTGAATAAAGTTAGGATCTTCACTAGCTCCATCTCTAGACCTTTGCTGGTAACTGTTATTGTATCCTGGTAGTACAAGTGGCTCAACTGCAGGAACTGAAATTGAAGGTGTTTGACCTCTGACTGTGCTTCATCTTCATCAGCCATCATTGCTTTCCAGGAGTACTTTTCCGGTAGAGTTCCATCAAAGCTGTTGATAGCTATGTCAATAATCTGAAGGTTTGGCCAGGTGCCATTAATCTCTTGACAACTGATGTTTCCATGAAACCTATTTGATCGCAGAACTAGAACGCGCAAGCTGGAAATATTCTTTAACCAGCATGGGAATACATCATTTATTTGGTTGCTACCAAGGTTTAAAACCTCCAGCATTGTGCAACTAGCCAGAGATTTTGGAACCGTCCCTTCTAGAAGATTTCCACTGAGATCTAGCGTTTGTAATGCACAAGTTTCTGGAAATGTATCAAAAATAATTCCAGTGAGGTTGTTTCTCCTCAAATTTAAAACACCAAGAGTCTCGCTGCTTTGAATCAAACATTTTGGTATACTGCCATTGAAACTGTTGTTTGAGAGATCAAGAACTTGAAGAAGTTGGGCATTGCATATTGATTCAGGGATAGGTCCTGAAATCATATTATCTGAAAGGGAAAAGAATATGGTGAAATTGAGGAAGTTACCAGTTTCAGTGGGGATGGAAGAAAACAAATTTTTTGAGTAATCCACATAGATAACATTTGGTGGAGGAAGTGGTATCTTTCCTTCTAGTAGGTTGGAGTGCAGGTCAAGAACACTGAGATCAGGAATAATATAAGGTTCTTGCAGACCCACCAGGTTATTATGTGAAAGATTTAGACTGTTGAGATCACTATCACCAACTTCCCAAATCCATTTGGGTATTTCCCCAGAAATTTGGTTGTCAGAAAGATCTAATTGAAATAGTCTTGATTGGTTCTTTAGATTAGGAATTACATTCAGGTTGCAGGAGGCCAATCTCAATGTGGCAATCTGAGGAAGGAAAGAGCCATTGCTACTAACTTGCACTGTCAAACTGTTGTATGAAAAGTCAAGGCTCGCAAGATTGGTAAGCCTTTGAATGTCATCCAGAAGTACAGTGCCACTGAAGTTGTTGGAAGAAAGCAAGAGGATATTAAGTTTTTCTAGCTCAAAGATTGACATGGGAATAAGCCCTCCTAAACTGTTGTCACTCAAATCAAGGGTATCCAACTGGGAGGAGGAGGCATCTGAAAACTCAGGAACTTGGCCACTGAATTGGTTGTTGCTAAGCTGAAGCTTCTGCAATGACGGGATTGCAAATAGAGACGAGGGAATACTACCATTAAGGGTGTTGAACCTCAGGTCAACATTGGAAAGATTCAGAAGCTGTTCCCAATTGGATGGGATCTCATCAGTCAACAGATTATGAGAGAGATCTAGGTAAGTGAGATTTTTGGACATATGAAAGGATGGGATTGAACCAGTGAAATTGTTAAATGACAGGTCCAAATAAACTATTTGAGAGAGATTAGCCATTGAAGTGGGAATTGATCCTGTAAAATTGGAATTTGATAGCATTATTCTTGACAAATTTTTGAGGTTGGCAATGGAATCTGGTAGTGTCCCTGAGAAACTTGTGAAACTGAGCATCAGTGTCCTAAGAGACAGATTCTGAGGAAACTGTGGCAAAGAACCTTGAAGTAATTCGTTGTTTGATAAATCAAGATTCTGTAGTGTTGGTACCTGAAAGATAATTTCTGGAAATGTTCCAGTTAGCCCGCAGTAACTGAGCCGAAGGGAGGTCAAATTCTTAAATTCTGCTAAAAAGCCTGGAACTGTAGAAGACAGATTATTCTGATCCAAACGGATTACTGAAAGTGACTGAAGTTCTTTAAGGGAATCGCTGATAGGGCCAGAAAGAAAACAGTTGGACAAGCTCAAGACTTGTAGATTAGGCAGTGCTGACGATAAAGCTTCGCACCATTCAGTTCCTGGGGCTGATATATTTACACCATCCAGATACAGTTCTCTAATCTCCGTGAAGTTCTGCAGAAAGGCGCTTAAGTTTGGATTCTCGAGTTTCAAGACAGAAGATCCCAAGAAATTAAGACTTGACAAGTCAAGAATAACCAACTTTGTCATGCCAGAAATCGAACTGGGAATCTGTCCTGCGAAGCCAGCATTAGAAAGATTCAGATAAGTCAAGTTTGTGAGATTGACCAACCTGGAAGGAATTTGAATTGCATTGAATCTATTATAAGCCAAATTTAGGCTCTGCAGATACTGAAGATTGAATAGACCAGTTGCATTCTCAAGTCCACTAGAGATTGATTCATTGTTCAAGTTGAGGCTAATTACAAGTCCAGCCTCATCACAAGCGACACCATTCCAATTACAACAATCTGTGTTTTGATCCCACTGCACCAGATTTGCAGATGAAGAAGAATTGAATGCAAGGCTGTTCTTGAGTTGGAGTAAAAATGATTGCTGACTGCTCTGACATTGTCCAAACACCAAAACTACATGGCTGAAGCAGCTTGCAATATAGATTATCAGGAAGAACCATGACAATAGATTTCTCATTGGTAGCTAAAACCAAAAACACTCGTATGCCTGAAACTTAAAGCACCTACAAATTTTGCTGTGACTTTAGGGAATTGCATACCCACTAATATGACCTTTCGGCTTATGGCTTCAACTTATGGCCGACCAAAAACTGTCAAGTTTGGCAGGAGAAGGTAACCAAAAGTATTGAACGGGAGGTTGAAGAAGAAGCAACAATGGAGAGAAATTCAAGAGAATAGTTAGGATGGTCAGCGCATAAGAGTACTCAAAATAAACCGTAATGTGTTTCTGTAGCTGTGGTTAGTTGTCGACTTGTTCATTGTATTACAAAGGCCCTCCATGGTCAACTTCATTGTTTAATACATGGTGTTGCAGACCTTTTTTTTTTTATTTTAGGTGTGCGCGCGGAAGCTTCATTTAGAAACCTCTTAATTTAATAAAAGAAATCACACCAGCTGGTTACTATTTTTTTTTTTTAAATATTGTATTGAATGATGATATCCAATGAGCCATGGATTTCGACTCTCAGTACAGGGTGTTAGGTAAACGTCCCATAATTATTAGAAGAGATCCTCAATCAGTCAAACTGATATTATTAGAATAAGAAAGTATATTCGAATCCATTAGTCGTGGGTTGAATTTATATTTAATTCGAATAAATTAAATTCAAATCAAAATTTCGATCAAAGTTAAAGTTTGTTGATGATTTATACTTTAATATTATTATTTATTAACTCAAATGTCAAATCAAATTTTATCTTTATTTTGATTTTAATTTAATTCGAACTCACTCTTAATTAAAATGTTGGGTGAGGGTAAATATTTATTAATTATAGAAAAATTTGTCAAAGCATACTGAAAGCAGGGATCTTTAAATGATACAATAAACAAAAGGGTTTGATATTCTCTTGATATAAATTTTGTGTATTTTGAAGTCGTGATTGATACTAATGGCAGTGATTATATTTCTACAAATTTGACCGTGAGAATCAAGAAAGAAGAAGAAAAGAGAGAGAAGTAGGCTGTGTGTTAGGCGTCTATCCACTGAACCGAAAAGGGGAAAGAAGAAAGTCTAAAACCGTGTGATTATGATTCTTGTGATTGACGGGACCTGTGTCTCCGTCACTCCAACAAGAAAAAGTCGAATTAAATTGGCCAAAAGAGTTGTTCCCACCCATAGTTTGGTCACAGGTAAATTCTCACCCTCTAACATTTAAAAAGTCATACACCCACCTTTCACCTCATTTTCATTCAATTTCATTAACACCTTTTGTGAAATAATAAAAATATTTATATTAAAAATATTTATAATAAAATTATAAAATAATATTTAAATATATAAATATATTAAAATTATAAAATTTTTATAAAATTTTAAAAAATAGTTAAATTTAAAAAAAATAAAACTAATCACCGCTAATAGGCCACTTAGCTCTAAAGGAGACTAGATTTGATCTCTCAATTCGATAGAAGTGGCCAGATCTAACTGCCTCTTGTTTTGGTAGAAGCTATCAATCTGGCCACCTCTACTAGAAAAATGAATAGGAAACTGTTAGAATTGATCGGCTTTGGCCCTAACTGTCATAGTTTCTAGTCAAAATATAAGGTGATCAAATCTAATCGTTTTGATTGAATCAGGAGACCAGATCTAACCACCTTTAAAACGAGATAGTCAAAATAGTTGTCTAGTTATATTAGCGATTGCCACCGCTGTTGACAAGACAACAGTGGTTGATTTATTTTTTTAAAATTTAAATATTTTAAAAATATTTTTTATAATTTTAATATATATATATATATATATATATATTTATAAATTTTAACTCTAAAATAATAAAATTGTCTCTTAACTATTAAAATTTTTACGGTTGATTATTAGGTTTAACAGTTAAGGGATGAGATTCAAATTTTATAAACTTGGAGGGAAGGAATAGTCTTGCAACCAAACTATGGGTGGGAACATGTCCTTTGGCGAATTAAATTCTGTAACGGCTAAAGGGCTAATTCGCAAAGACAAATTTTCTCCCTGATTAAAGTAAATGGTATTGAATTAAATTTTGAGTGTTAAACGAGTAATTTTTATTATTTTAATAATAAATTTATAAAATAATAAAATAAATTTTAAAAAAATATTAAATATTATTTAAATATTAAAAAAAATTTAAAAAACATGTCAAAATTTTTTAAAAATTAAAAACAATCATTATTAGTGTCAATGATAGTAATCATCAAATTAAAATCAAACATCTGAAAATAGTTAATTGATTACAAAGGCAATTAAATCTAGTAGCTTCATTTAGAAGAGATGATGAGAAATGGTTAGTTTTGGTTTCATCAACCATTTTTTATTTTGAATGCTAATAAAAATAATTAGATTTGACTTTTTTCAACAAAATAAGAGACGATCAAATTTGGTAATCCTTAAAATTAAATAACTAAAAACGGTTATTTAATTTCATTATTAATGATTGTCATTTATTGACTACAATAATTGTTTTTTTAATTTTTAAAATATTAATTTTTTAAATTTTATTATACATAATAAAAAAAATTTATCATAATTGTTTAATTTTTTAATGAAAATAGTTTAATTGTTTTATTAAAAATTTTAAATGAAAAATAATTAATGAATATTTTATTAAATTTTAAAAAACTAGAAGATAAAAGTTTGTTTTTACAGAAAAGTTTGCGTGTGAATTAGTCCATGTGCCTTCTGGAAGTTGGTGTGAAAGCTCAGCCTGCAGTCATGTTGGACCGTGGAAATGTGGATGTTGACAAGGCCATTTTTTTAATTTTCTCCAAACAAATGCTTTCAATCTTTGTTACGCAAAGACAACGGATGCCATCCTTGACGGTTTTAGAATTTATAGATTTCCTCATATCCTTAATAAACTATACGTTAGTTTAAGAATTTATGAAATTTCTCTTATCATTCTTAGTCGATGTGTAAATACGAGATTTATTTAAGAAGTTACAAAATTTTAGTAACTTCTTAAATAAATTTCATGTTTCATGAATCTTTCTATTCAAGTTCACAATCAGGCAAAACTTGAGGGGTTTTTTTCAGAGCCTGTAGAGGGTCAACAGATAGATCGCCATTTAAAAGGAAAGCAAGGTGATCAGACATGCCCACTACTTATTTCTTGCAAACCAGACAGTGCAATAAACTAGTATTCATAATACATGCTAACGACTTATTTCTTGCAAACTAGACACTGCAATAAATTAGTATTCAGTCTTGGGAAAATAACCCGCCTCCCATTCATTTGGGTAGGCTGAATGAATTATATTCTGGGAACCATTATATTTCATCTCAACAATCATTTTAGTCAACCAGAATAATCAGAACTTGAGAATCGCGGGTTCAGGAGTCTGAAACGTCGAAGAATCTGGGTTGGCGAAGCCAGTGGAGCTTGGTAAAATTCCACTTGTCTGCCACAAAAGTTCTTGGTTTTTTTTTTTTTTCCAGAAAATTGAATTTAACCCTTTAATGATAATGGAAGTTCTGTTTTAATTCAGTTCCTAATCAATGAGAATTGCTTCTTTGTGTGTGAACTAGGAGAATCTAATATATTGCTTGTTGAGGCTCGTGCCGTATAGCCAAAGAATTGAATGGTAAAAGCAACATGATGACAAAGAAGAGGCATGAAACATGACCATCTTGCCTTAAACGAGCCGCATGTTGTTGTCATGGAGCATCAAGGAGAAGGCACAGCTGGTTAGCAGAAAGATGATTATTAGTAGAGAAGGAAACTTGGGACCCTGGCCCTGAAAGATTTGTTTTTGGTTGATTGTCCATTTCTGGAGTTATTTTCAATCGACCTTTTTCCCACTATTAATGTCAAATTCATTGACCATGACAGGTTCGGAAGGAGACTTAATTGTCTTAGACCCATCCATCATGGCAGGCTGTTCCCGTTATCTTTGTCTTTTTCAATAGTCTATCATCAAACTAGACGAATTTGTCCATGAATTTTTGGTATTTGTTGAGTAGACTCAATTTAATCTAAAGTTAAGATTTTTCTACTCAAACTCAATTCGTTCAACCTAAAGAATGTTTGTGTTTGAACAATTCAAATCGAATCCACTCATAATCCTTCTCTTTGCTCAGCCTTTATTAGGCCCATCCACTAGCTCCCCAAGCCTGCCAAGTTTAGGCCGAGCAAGGTTTACTAGCAGCAGAAGTTTGCAGATTCCTTGTTCTTATGTCTCATTGTCAAGGTGAATCACTTCAAAACAATTGTTATCTTCGGAAGGTAGAATCCCAATTATTTACTGTCAGCCTGAAAGAAATCCCCCAGAGAGGCCGAGTGCTCAGAATTGTGGTACTTGAGAAAAGAAATTCTATCTGGTGACGTAAAAAATTAAGGTGTAATAGGATAAACTTAAAACCTGGACTGCACACTGAACTCTATGAATCTGTGTAAAAAATTTGTGAACTGTAATAAGGGCAAAGCACTGTTAGTTTCTATTTGATCAGTTGCAATTTGGTTCAGCACTAGCCCTGGATAAGGCACTTTTCTTTTTTCAAGTCATATTTTTCGGATACTAATCAAACTGAAACTAAGGTTTTCAGTTTGTTAATATTACATCAAATTCTTATTTTTGTGATCTTCAATGTTTAATCCCTCATAAACTCTTAAAAATAGTTTTCCTGGATGCAAGAGCAGTGACAATTTTCTAATTTTCACTTTTTCTTTTTTCCTTTCCAGGTTTTAAGCGTTCAGATGTGTCAGACCATCCAAACCGCATCTCCGCCGTTGCTATTTAATAATTTTAATCCTATGAAAAGCAATAGCAAATGAAATCATATTCTTAATTGGACAGTAAACATAAAATGGAAAACTTATAATTGAAACAGAACTCCAAATTACAAACAGCATGCTTCATTTTACATGCCAAATTTTACCTTATACCTGGTGATGCAATCGTCATACCATTTGTTTACCTTCTTGGAAAACATCAGGGGTGCAGCAACAGCTCCAAAGCCTACCGTGAATCCGTTTGCCATCATTATAAACAGCCAATCAATATTACTTTGTGGTGGTGAAGCTGGTGGTGGATGTGGCAACATGCTTGAGTTTGTGCAATCAGTCGTCAAAGGTGGCCCACATAATCCTTCATTACCTTCGAAAGAAGTTGATGAAAATGATTGGAGTTGAGTACCTAATGGGATCTTCCCAACAAAGTGATTATACGAGACATTCAGGAACGATAGGAAATTTAGGCTTGCAAGCTGTGCAGGGATAACCCCGGTCAGGTTGTTGGCTGAGAGATCCAATGACTCTAGTTGTTCCATGTTTTCTACTGATGGTGGGAGTGGACCTGTGAAAGCATTGGAAGAAAAGTTGAGAATATGGAGTGATTTTAATAGCCCTATCTCAGCTGGTATTGGCCCTTGAAAATTATTGCATGACAAGTCAATAGAGGTGAATACAGTTAGGATCTTCACAAGCTCCATCCGTAGACCTTTGCTGGTAACTGTCACTTGATCCTGGTAGTATAATTGGCTGAGTTTCAGGAACTCAAACTGAAGGTGTTTGAGCTCTGATTTTGCACTGTCAGCCATCATTGCCTCCCAGCTAGTCAAATATTTTTCAGGTAATCTTCCACCAAATCTATTGGAAGCTAGGTCAAATATTTGAAGCATTAGCCAGGAGCCTTTCATCTGTGGACAATCAATTTCCCCATGAAACTTGTTGGATCGTAGAACTAGGATGCGCAAATTGAAGACACTGTTTAACCAGCATGGAAATGTATCATTGAACTGGTTGTTTCCTATATTTAAAATTTCCAGCTTTGCACAATTGGCCAGAGATTTTGGCACCATTCCTTCTAGCTGATTATCACTCAGATCAACCGTTTGTAGTGTACAGTTTCTAGGAAATGCGTCAGAAATAGTGCCATGAAGACTGTTTCGCCTCAAGTTCAGCACACCAAGAGCATTACTGCTTTCAATTAAACATGGTGGTATCCTGCCACTGAAATTATTGCTAGATAAGTCGAGTACTTGAAGATTTGTAGCATTGCATATTGATTCAGGGATAACTCCGGTAAGGCTATTGTCTGAAAGAGAGAAAAATATAGTGAAAGAGAGGAAATTACCAATGTCAGCTGGAATTGAAGTGAAAAAGTTATTTGAGTAATCCACATACACAGCATTTGGCGGCAGTTTGGGTATCTTTCCTTGAAGAAGGTTGGAACGTAAGTCAAGAACACTCAGGGAAGAAACAGAATAAGGTTCTTGCATACCAACCAGGAGATTATTTGATAGATTTAGATGGTTAAGTGCCCCATTACCACTTCCCCAAATCCAGATAGGTATTTTCCCAAGAATTTGGTTGTTAGAAAGGTCCAAATGATATAGCTGTGACAGGTTTTTAAGATCAGGAAAAACGCTCAATTTGCAAGAAGCCAATCTCAGTGTGCTCATCATGGGAAGGAAATAAGAATTGTTTGTCCTTGCTTGCACTGCCAAGCTGTTGTCCGAAAGATCAAGAGTGGTTAGATTACCAAGTTTTTGAAGCATATCCAGCTGTATGCTGCCATTTAACTTGTTGGAAGAAAGACTAAGGACATTAAGGTTTTTAAGTTCAAAAATTGACACTGGAATAGGCCCTTCTAATCTGTTGGCACTTAAATCAAGGGTGTTAAGTAGAGAGGAGGATGCAACTGAAAACTCTGGAATTTGACCCTCAAATCGGTTGTTGTCCAACTGAAGACTTTGCAGTGATGGCAGCGCAAACAGAGATGGGGGGATTCTTCCGTCAAGTGAATTATACCTTAGGTTAACATAAAGACGATCGTAACGCCAAGCGAGGTTTAGATTGATGAGTTTTCTGGACATGTGAAAAGATGGGAGTGGACCAGCGAATTTGTTGAAGGACAAGTCTAAATAAAATAGTTGGTTGAGATTGGCCATTGAAGCGGGAAGTGATCCACTGAAATTGCAAGATGCAAGATCTATGATCGACAAATTTTTGAGGTTGCCTACAGAATCTGGTATTGTCCCTGAGAAATTTGTGTCGTGGAGCACCAGGGACTTCAGAGAAAGACTCTTAGAAAAGTCTGGCAGAAAACCTTGAAGAAACTTGTTAGTTGACAGGTCCAGAGTCTCTAGTGTTGGTATCTGGAATATTTTCTCTGGAACTAGTCCATACAAGCCGCACTCACTGAGTTGCAAAGAGGTCAAATTGGGGAGATCCGCCAAAAATTCTGGAACCGGGGACGAAAGGTTATTACCGTCCAAACGAAATACTGAGAGGGAACGCAGATTTTTGAGGGAAGAATCGATAGGGCCTGAAAGAAAACATTTGGATAAGCTCAAAACACTCAGATTAGGTAGCGAAGATGATAATGCTCGGCACCAGTCCTTTTCAGAGGCTGATATGTTAACACCATCAAGATATAGTTCTCTGAGCTCTGTGAGATTCTGAACCAGCACTCTTAAGTTTGGGTTCTCTAGTTTCAAGAGAGGAAATCCGTCAAAGGCATGACTTGAGAAATCAAGAGTGACTAACCTTGCCATGTTTGAGATTTCAACAGGAATCTGGCCTGCGAACCCAGCATAAGAAAGATTCAAATGAATTAAATTTGTGAGCTTAGCCAACCTGGATGGAATTTGAATTGCGTTGAATCTATTAAAAGCCAAATTCAGGCTCTCGAGATACTGAAGACCGAAAAGGCTGGTCACATTCTCAATTTCACCGGTGATAGATTCTTTAGAAAGGTCGAGGCCAATCACAAGACCAGCCACATCGCATTCTATGCCGCTCCAGGTACAACAGTCCGCGCGTTCACTCCATTGCATCAAACGTACAGCTGAGTCAGAATCGAATACCAGGCTGGTCTTCATTTGGAGTAACAATGATCGCTGACCGCTCTGACATTGCCCAGAAACCAAAACCATTTGGATGCCAAGGAACTTTGCTAAAAGAAGTACTGGAAGAAGCCTGAATAAGAGTAGACTTCTCATTGGTAACAATAAATTCACGCTAAAACTCTCACCTGAGATTATAGAACTGAAACTTGAATAATACTAAAACTTGTAAATATGACTTTATATAGGAGGGTCCAATCAGTCAATGACGACTTAAAGCTCGGCGGGTAAATGCAGTCGAGGTCGACAGCCTTTTATCTTTATGTTAATATTACCAGTCAAATTCAAGGCCTTTCTCCGCGAAATATCAATATATGTACTGATGGCTTCAGACTAAAAATTTCCACCATGACTTTGACTAAATGGGTTTTATAAAATTTTCCCATATTAAATTTCAACTCTCAATACGCATTCCCCCTTTTCCCGAACTGGTGTGCGAAGACTTGTCAGCAGTATCTTGCAAAGTTTCAGGTATTTGAAGTCAACCCAGAGAAATCAAACCACTACTAGGAGTTTCTCAGACTTTTGTCTTTGATGTGAAGTGGGAAGGCAAATCAAAGACTTCAAAGTCTGGAATTTTTAAAATTTTTTATGTGAAGGTAGATGTTGTGTGCTGCCGGAAATCAACAGATTGAGAGGAATTAGAGGATATCTTACTGTTCTTCATCCGGAGTAAAAAAAATTGTCGATCGCTCTGACATTGGCTAGAAACCAAAACCAGTCTGATCCCAAGAAAATTTCCCGTGAGGGTACCGAGAAAAGACATAATAAGAGTAGATTAGTTACAATTTCTGTCAGAAATGACTGTAAAACTCTCACATAATGATACAGACGAACGTGAAGTAGGTTCTTTGATTAGCATGGAATGGGACGTAGACGTTAAATTGGATACTGCATGATTGTAATCTAGTCCGGTTAATCTTTGTCAAACGGGTGGGAGCATAGAAGAGGCTTTGGCGAGGTTTGGTCGAAAATGCCGTTGGCAAATGCAATTGCGTACAAAACCCCCGAACTGAGTTGTCAGGTATGAGTTGTTTCATAAAAAAGGAGTGTAATGTAAGACTGAATCAAAAGGATTTCTTCGTAATCAATGGTAGAAAAAACAAGTTTAGGTCACAAACTGATCAGAGCCAAAATTGTTTTCCTAATGAATCTATCCTAAAATGAAATCAATGAATGAACCACAATCACGGGGCACAACTTTAATAGCTATTTATGCATTTTCTATATATGTATTGGTAAATAAGGTATATATTAACATAAAAGAAAATTGGGATTAGCCCGAAACAAACAAACCGCATGATTTCAAACGCAGCTCAACCCCTATCTAGCTAGTTGCTGATCCCATATTACTTTTCATCTTTCTTGGGATTACTGTTGCGGCAGGACTACTGGAACACTATTAACTAGAATTATTTTAAGAAAAGAAAAAAAAGAACTGTTTCCATTGAGTTCAAGATGGGCTAATTCAAAGAATTCAAATTCAGTTCCACAAATTTGAGGACTATTTACGGAATAAATATGGTTTAGATAGTAAAGAAGAGTTGTTAACGTCAAACTAGGATTAACACAAGTTTTTTCTCTTATACTCCCTTCAAAGTATGTGTGTGTATATATAAAAATGAATATTTGAGTATGGATAGCCGGATCCGGATTCTTTTACGCTTTTGATAAACTATTATAAGTTCTAATAGCACTATCATTACTCAATTCTTCATACCTGTTGTATGCTCGGAGATTTAAAATAATTCAATATTAGATTTGATGCAAACTGCTCCGAAGTTGAATGATTAACACAGCTAGTTTATATGAAAATAAAAATAATTTTTAGTTTAAATTTAATTTATTCTATTCAAATTCAAATAGTTCATATTGAATTCAGCCATAATCTTAAATATGCAACTTTTGAAGCTTGATCAGTTGAATTTTATCCTAAACATAATCCGCCTGTAACAAGCTCATATTGTCCCTTCATCAGTATGATAAAATCAAATGATTTGCTTCATAGTTAACGATTTAGCTTCCCTATTGTAACATAATAAAATTGTATCAATCATCAGACTCTGACTTTACGCTACACAGTTGGAGTTTGTGTTAGGCCCAGCCCATTTACGACCGTACACGAACGCCCATTGGCGGTATTGAAGCTTGATCAGAACGTTTCGCCTTCGGCGTAGTACGTAGTTTGCATCTTCCAACTACTGACCCGACCCTCATGAACTCTTAATCGCTGATTAAAATGGATACGGATGTTGACCATACTTGTAAAACGGGAGGCATGCTTTTTCTGCCCTTTTTTTTTTTTTATTGTGTTCAAATCATGATTTTATATTATTTTCGTAATGTATAATGTGTTTGATAAAAGGCAAAAAAGAGAAGGGGAAGCCAATTTTGTTGCTGATGGTGGGCGCTCCAGGCAGTGGCAAGTCCACCTTCTGCGACCGCGTCATGCGCTCCGCAGCTCGGCCCTGGGTCCGCGTTTGTCAGGTTTCTTTATTCGTTTCTCCAGTCATTTGTATTGCTCGTTATTTATTAAGTGTTTCAGTGAGTTTCATAGTTCTCAGTATTGGGATGGCTGTTCAAAATGCTCCTTCTACACATTCATCTGCTAGAGGAAACACGACTGAGTAATAGTTAGAATCATTTAGTATTGATAGACGTGTTGGTTTCTTAGGGTGAGCACAAAACAATTGGGATGTTTCCTTGCAACCAGTTTTTATCCTTTTGTTATTAAAGCTATTGCAAAGAATGTCTGCTAGAAATCAGATTGATTATGTCCTTTTTATATAAGGATAAATCGTTCAGAAAGAAATGGTACTGAACTCAAGTGGCTTTGATCATTTACAATGAGCCAATGTGTGTGTAAGTTATTAAAATTTTCTTTTTAGTTGATTATATTTTGTGTTATATGTATTATAGGATACAATTAATAATGGTAAGTCTGGAACAAAGGTCCAGTGCCTAATGAATGCAGCCAGTGCATTGAAGGAGGGAAAAAGTGTATTTATTGACAGATGCAACTTGCTGAGAGAACAACGTGCAGATTTTTTGGAGCTTGGAGGTCCTCAAGTTGAGATGCATGCTGTGGTGCTTGATCTTCCTACCAAACTTTGCATATCTCGGTCTGTTAAACGCAGTGGGCATGAGGGGGATTTGCAAGGTGGAAGAGCTGCAGCAGTTGTGAATAGTATGTTACGGAAGAAAGAATTGCCTAAGTTGAGTGAAGGGTTTTCTCGAATTATGTTTTGCCAGAATGAGAATGATGTTCAAGCTGCTCTTGATACATACATTGGGCTTGGTACTTTGGAAGCCCTTCCACATGGTTGTTTTGGCCAAAGGAATCCAGATGCCAAAGTTCAACTCGGTATAATGAAGTTCTTAAAGAAAGTAGATGTGCCTTCTAATGCCAGAGCAAATGCAAGTAGTGCTCAGGATTCTGCAACTCCTGAAGGTACCCAGGTAAAGAATGCCATCTGTGAAGGACTAGAAAATGCTTCTTCATTATTAGATACTGCAGGTGAGAGGGGGAAGCCAAGTGAAGACCTGATAGTGGACTCTGTCAGCAAGAATGATTCTTTAAGTGATGTGCCCACTCTTGCATTTCCATCAATTTCAACATCAGATTTCCAATTCAACCATGAAAAGGCGTCTGACATAATAATTGAGAAAGTTGAAGAGTTTCTTTATAAGCTTGGAAATGCCCGTCTTGTATTAGTGGACTTGAGTCATGGCTCAAAGATTTTATCTTTGGTTAGAGCTAAAGTGGCACAAAAGAACATTAACCCTGAAAAGTTCTTCACATTCGTAGGAGATATAACTCAACTTCATTCCAGAGGAGGTTTACACTGTAATGTAATTGCGAATGCTGCCAATTGGTAAGATCGTGCAATTTGTCTTCATGATATCTTTCTAATGATATAATACATGGGATATCCTTTTACTCATTCCTAGTGGCCTCTGAACATTTTCACTATAAGCCTATGATTGTCACATTAAGAAGATAAACTCACAGATCGCCATGTGCAGGAGACTGAAATCTGGAGGTGGAGGTGTGAATGCTGCAATCTTCAGTGCTGCAGGTCCTGCCTTGGAGGTCGCTACCAAGGAACAGGCTAAATGTCTATCTCCTGGTTCTGCAGTTGTTGTCCCTCTCCCTTCAGCATCTCCATTGTATAGTAGGGAAGGGGTGGCACATGTTATACATGTTCTTGGACCTAATATGAACCCAAATAGACCTGATTGTCTTGACGGTGACTATGTTAAAGGCTGCAAAATTCTTCGAATGGCTTACACATCACTTTTTGAAGGTTTCCTTTCAATAGCTAGGTCTGAAAAAAAGTTATTAAAGGGAAGCAATGAAAAAATTGGGTCAAAGCCTTCTGTCTTGCTAGGTCACTCTGAAGATGCCGCTAAAAATTTTGGTTCAAAAAGGGATCAGAAGATTAAAAGAGATGCTGTCGACCAACATGAAAGAAGCAAGAAATGCAAGGGATCTCAAAATGAAGTAGGATCTAATGTTAATGTTTCTAGGCCTGGCAAGGTAAATGCCAACAATGACAGTACTGGTGGAAGTAAAACTAAAGTCTGGGGCCCCTGGGCTCAAGCTCTTTACAACATTGCCATGCATCCTGAAAAACATAAGGATGATCTGCTAGAGATAATGGATGATATTGTTGTATTAAATGATCTTTATCCAAAGGTACATGTGTCATATCATCTCCCCCATTTTCTGAAATTCTCAAGGTGAAGTAAAATTACCATATGGTTTCTTATTCTCTTTTACAGGCACAAAAACACCTTTTGGTGCTGGCACGATGTGATGGTCTTGATAGCTTGGCAGATGTCAGTACAGAACATCTTCAACTCTTGAAAACAATGCATGCTGTGGGTTTGAAATGGGCTGAGAGGTTCTTGCTTGAAGATGCATCATTGGTCTTCCGCCTCGGCTATCACTCGGTAATTGCTTTTTTTATTCCTTTTATCCTTCTCATGCTTCCCTGGATATAAACATAGACTTAATTTACCTAAATGCAACTCTCTTTCTGGACCAAAATTTGGTGCTGGCTGTAGTAACTTGGTTATGGAAGTAAGTCTCTTTCCAGGACTTAACGTGCTGTAGGGCCCTTGACATGGTTGGGAGGCAACATAGAAGTAAAATGGATCTAGTATTGCGTGAATTCAGAAATTAGAGGCAGTAGAAGGTTAAATTATGCAGTTGAACTACTGTACTGTAGCTAGGAGTGATGTCTTAGTCAAAGCAAACTTTGGTTTAGATCCGAAGATCTGTTGTAGTGATTGAAAATACTGCTATTGTTAATCTTCAGAATCATTGCTGAACTGTAACTTTCACAGAAAATCTAAAAATAGGTTTAGATACTACTTCCAATTCCACATATTTTTCTTCTTTATTCTCTGGTCTTTTGGCTAATTGTTTCCATCTCATTTCCTACAGAAATGCTCAGTGGTATAGCGCTCAATTTAGGTACAGATTTATGGAAATTATAATTTTCTAACAGGCATTTTGGAGTTTCTCTTGCAGGATCCATCAATGCGGCAACTACACCTGCATGTTATTAGCCAGGATTTCGATTCGAAGCATCTTAAGAATAAGAGGCACTGGAATGCTTTCACTACTGCATTTTTCCGTGATTCAGTTGATGTAATTGAGGAAATCAGTAACCGTGGGGAAGCATCTTTAATAAACGAAGAGAGCATGTTGTCAATGGAATTGCGCTGCCATCGCTGTAGAAGTGCACACCCCAACATTCCCAAGCTGAAATGGCATATTTTCAATTGTCGAGCTCCCTTTCCTACCAACTTACTTCAAAACGGTCGGCTTGTGCTTGCTCCAAGTATCACCTAGACCTTTATAAATAATATTTTGTCAAAATCTTTGGCCCTAGTGTCTGGATACTGTAGGATTTTTGCTTGCCATGAGACACTTGTAATGAAAACTTTGTTTAAATGTCCGTGTATGCCAGCCAGTTTTTGCCTTGATCATGGAGTTATTGCTAGTAATGGACTCTTGTTAATATTAAATGGTTTCTTGTACGATGTTAGCCATTTTTAATATATTTCTTTTGTTATATTGTAACTTATGAACTCAGTTGACTCAAATTCTGGTGAGTTAGAATCGGTGTAGGACCATTTTTTTTTTTTTTAACTTTTGCATGATTTTAACAGGGCATGTATATAGTAGATTTTTTCAAATATTCTAGGGGGTAATAACTTATTCGAACTAAGAAATAAGCCATAGAATTTTTACCAATAGCTTAAAAGCCAGGGGACAAGTCACATCCATGTATAATTCTACCCAATATAAAGATTAGATTGTTTTTCGAGAGGATTCAAGTCAAGCTAGTTCAGGCTGGTATCTAAATTTGACAAAATTTGATACAATTCGTTAACTTACCATGACACAATACAAAAAAAAAATCAAATTAGAATTGTGATATTTTAGACGAAAAGTAATTTGAGTCTTGTTTGGGTAGCCTTAAACAAAATTAAATCAAGTTCCAGTTGGTATGAAGTCAATTTGAATTAGGTTGAATTAATCCAAAAATTTTAAACAAAATATTGTATATCGAAATAACAATAAAAAAATTTCAATATATATTATCCTCTTTATTTGATAAAAAAAGTTTCAACTAACAAAATATTTATTTTTTAATTCAAATCAATAAAGAAGTCAACATTGTTTCATAAGACATTAAATTTGCATCATTCACTTGTTATTTTAACAATTAACATTACTGAATTGAATTAGTTTTGTTATCTGTTTAATTTATAATAATGAGTTTTTACATATTAATTTTGTTATTTAGTCATTTCAATTTACGTAAATAGACATAACAAAGGAGTCGGATTGGCCCATGCAAAAAGCACAAGCTGCAAAATTATAGGTCATACTAAGTTTACAAGACATTGTTGTGAGCCTTGCGGCAAGGTTTGCAGGGGGCAACCTTAAAAAAATAATAGAAATTAAATATATAAAATATAAAATGGATAACTAATCTATAAAAACACGAGTTATCCCACTGAAGCCTGTGAATATACAACCTAAGGGCTTTGATATGTGTCTTAAGTCTTGCCATGCTAGCAAGACGACTTGGCCCATAAAGCTCACCACATGGCATGACCCATTGGCACGATGGGTCACACCAAATTCGACTCAATATTGCCCATTGTCATATTTATACATAAATAATTATTTTTATTTGATAATCATCGAACATTAGATCTTTTCATTTTTTTTAAACAAAATGTGTTATTCTTAACATTTGGCAAGGTTTCTTGTTATATAGTTTGGTTAAATTAGGATCCAGTCAGATTAATTTGAAAATAAATTTTGGTATAAAATTAAAAATTTTTGATATGATTTAATTTTAAATTAGATTGTTATTAAGGGTCTTCAATCTAAAAATTGATACGAAAATAATATGATATAATAACACAAATCATCAAGTCTACTTAAATATATTATAATTTTATTTTTTTCAACGATTTTTTCGTTTTTTGATAATGTTTTTTCTTTTTTATACCATTATTCATCGTTCATGATCATGTAAACTTGAATTCTAATTTACCATTTTGAATTTGAGGTAAGCTTAACGTAACTTTTGTTCAACTATTACTTGACTCAAATTATACCCTTATTTGTTTCCTTAATCGTGGGAGTTATATAGGGACTGAGGAAGAAGCAGCACAAAATCTCTACAACAGTGTTTTGGTTGATTTAAGGACACATACTCCACATTGACCTTGAAGCTCATTAAAAAGACAAAAAGTTGTAATATTTTTTTGTACAATAAACAGAGGCAAATACACCCACTTAAACCTTCCTTCCAAATCTTTTGGTTCGCTTTACAAACTGTCAACTCATGAATCACTTTCTCACGACGTTTGTCTTTTCTTTAATATTTCTATACAGAGGCAGACTCGTCCTCTTCGTAGTCATTTGGCTGCCCGCCGTTTAATATGTTTTTTATCTTTGTTCGGTCAGAGACTCATGGGGAGCTCGCAAGTACTACGAGGCCCTTGCTCATAGTATCTAAACGTAAAATGTTATGTAATGCAACTCTAGCTTACCAGTTAAAAGAATAGGGCTGGATTTCATTAAGTCCTGCTTCAGCTTAAATCCCATCCCAAATAGAAAGAGTCAGGGTTCATCCTGAATTGAAGATTCGAATTTTTAAAGTAATTGTTTTGAATCATAATTCATTCATCTTAAATTGAGTTTTTATATATTAAATTTAAATCGATTTTAAATTAGAAATTATTCATACTCAATCTGGATAAAATCAAGTCTTGAAGAGATGATATTGACCGATCAAGTTTATTGTTTATCAAGACAAAACAAATATTTGTTTCCATCGGGGCAATGCAGCCATGTCAGCATTGAAGTAAAAGCTCCACTGCTAATTGGAAAGTAGTTCAACCGACTTATCTTCCACCATCAAATAATTTCATATTTCAGGATTTCTCTAGTTATATTTAGGTCAGAATGGGGCTATGATCTTGATTCTTGGAAGTTTCTAAAAGTAGGTTAAAGAACATGACCAGCATCTTTCATTAACGTCCTACATGTTGCTATGCTGATTTTGCATACTAACAATTGAGAAATAAAGAAAAGGATTGACTACATCGACTTTATTAAAAAGAAACATTTATTGGCAAATGAAATAATCCCACTTAAGGTAGCCGTCAATTAATTCTACTGAGGATTTGGTGGGCGGCCGTTGGCGGCTGCGACCCTGGCACCCCATTCCAAGAGCTCTTTGCTGGTATCATCCTTGTGAAGAATTACCTCTATGACGCACAGGCAATCCTTATGTGGTCCAGTCGCCGCCTTTATTGCTTCCATCAGCTCCTCCTCATAGCGGACCTGCAAAAACAGAATCGTTGAGTTGATTATGCATTGGCACAGATGGAAGACAGCCAGTCAACGAATGCAGCAAGTGATATTGGCCAAAAAACAAACCTTTTTTGTCCAGCACTTGCCCTGGCCGTTGTGGATTGCATCAACGAACCCAGTGTAATCCCAGTTCTTTATCACATTATAAGGTCCGTCATGGATCTCAGCTTCAATGGTATAACCACCGTTGTTAATCAGGAAGATGATAGTCTTCTGCCCCTGTCGCAGCATCGTTGATACTTCTTGTCCAGTGACCTGAAAGTAAAGACCAAGCGATATATCAAATATCCATGAAAGCACAATGTGCTTGTAGTTTCTTAAATTAATTACTAACAGGGTTGGTTTCCGAAGCATGCGACAGTTACCTGGAAGCTGCCATCACCAATGAAAGCAATTACACGTTTCTCGGGCGCAGCCTGTGCATAACCAAGAGCAGCACCAACTGACCATCCAATTGATCCATACTGCATTTGGAACTCATACCTGCAATACCATATTCAATCATATAAACCCCACTGGGCTGGGAGACAGAAAAATCGTCAATAGTTAATCTTTTGCTTACCCGCATCCTTCAGGCAATTTAAGTTTCTGGCAGTTAAACCAAGAGTCCCCTGTTTCAGCAATCACAGCACTTTCACCAGTCAGCATCTTCTGTATATGCTGGAACAGAATTCTGACTGTCAATGCCTCTTCAGGTTCATACTTGAGAGGAATCCCTACAGGAACATAAATCCTGTGGTAATTGTCATAAGAATTAGTGTTGCACTGGATCCGCTTTGAAAGAGCTTTCAGGAAATCCTTCATCAAAACACACCCAAATGCACGCCCATTCGCAATAACAACGCGATCAGGCTGGACAATAATGGCCTTCTCTTTCTTCAGAAGCAGAGAGTATCCAACAGAAACAAAGTCATTAAATATAGGTCCAGCAAACAGATAAGCATCTGCAGATTCCACAATTTCAGCACAAAAGGCTGTGCTCACTGCACCCCAGTAAGTTCCCATAAAATGGGGATGATTCTCTGGCACTAGTCCTTTCGCTGCAGGCAGCGCCGCAACGGCATAACCACAAGCATCAGCAAGCTCAACAAAAGCATCACATGCCTTGGCAACTCTCAGCTCAGGTCCACCAACCAACACTGGTTTCACTGCCTTGTTCAAGAACTCTGCTGCTGCCTCAACTGCAGCCTCCAAGCCCATCTTGTTACTGAATCTGCTCACCCACAATATACATATATGTTTATTCACAAAGAAACACTCACATCAACCAATCATATATTCTAACGCTTTAAAATAAGTCAGGACAAGTATTAAGAGATTACTTGGGAGAAAGAGCAAATGGAACTGGCTCACGGCTGAAAGCAGGATGAGGAATAGAAGCCAAGTTACAACTGATACTGATATAAACAGGCTTGCTTTTATTCAAAGCAGTCGATATTGCGGTATCTATTAATTCATGTGCATCGTCCAAGTGATTCACCACAGCCTGCAAATGAAAAACAGAAAAACACCAAAACCATCATTATTTATCAAACTAATTCATAAGCAACAAGTAGTTCCAAAATCCATGAACAATGCTCAAGCTTAGAGTTGAAAAAAAAAAGAATCAAATAAATGAGACCCATCTATTAAATTCACTTAAAGAGGCGACTAATTTTTTTATATTGTTAATCAGCAAACAAAACTTCATTATAATTTAGGATCGTACTTGATAGCACGTAACAGTCTGGAAGCATCTTAGTTCTTGGCTAAAATCAGGCAACCCAATAGTGTGATGAAGGATCCTGTTGGTTCCATAATCATTTGAGTTTGGCCCTCCAACTATACAAATAACTGGCAAATTTTCACTATAAGCTCCAGCAATGGCATTGATCACGCTAAGACCACCGACGTGGAAAGTAACCACACAAGCAGCGACACCACGAGACCTCGCGTACCCATCAGCAGCATACCCAGCATTCAGTTCGTTACAGCAACCGATCACGTTAAGCCGGGGCTCAGCTATCAAATGATCAAGAAGAGTCAAGTTAAAGTCACCCGGAACAGAGAACAAGTCGGTGACACCAATTTCAACGAGCCGGCGAGCGAGGTGACTACCGAGAGTTGACTCGGACGGATTGACGATTGAAGTGAGTGAAACAGAGCTTTGAATGGTTGCAACAGCCTCATTTGCAGGACGAGCCATGTCGGTACACGAAGGCTTGCAATTGTCAAATGATCCAATCTGTGTGTCCATAGTTGAATTGAGAAGATGCTAGAGATGAGTATAAAAATATCAAAGCTTCTTACTTGATGAATGAAATTGGCGGGTTGAATGTTTGTATGTACAGGAGAGAAAAGAAGGAGCATTTATATAATAATAACAATAAGCCAATACAGATTTGCAGGGATATTGAAACCGGGGGCTGTTTATTGGGACTAAATGGCTTTATTGGTCACAGACTGTCTGATTTTATGAATAATGCATTTTTCCAAGTTACGGTTAAAAAGGAATTTCATAATAGGCAAAAAAATAAAAAATTAAAATCAGTCCACTGATTTTGGTGTTGGAATAGTAATTAAGAGCCTCTTTTTATGAAGCAAAGAAAGGAAATGAAAAACAGGAATTTCGTATTAGGCAAAAAAATTGAGTCCACTGATTTTGGCTTCGGAACTGTAAAAGACCGGAATTTGGTATCATTAGAACAAAAAAAAATAGTCCACCGATTTTCGCTTCGGAACTGGAAAAAACCGGAATTTGGTACTATTAAGACAAAAAAAAAAAAAAATTAATAGTCGATCGAGTTTGGTGTTGGAATAGTAAGAATAATAGTAACAGAAATACGCGAATAGCAAGAGCAAAGTAGGCGAAAAGACTATTTTGCATCCAACGTGGGTCTTCATGTTAAATTTAAAAAAATTAAATTCTTAATTTTAATGATAAAAAACTATTTATATTATTTTATGTCTTAAATAAGGTAAGAACGTTATTTTCTTAAATTTTGTAAGAGTAAATAAATAATTTTATTTTTTATTTTAAAAATTATTATATTCACTCATATATTTTCAAAATATTTTATAATTTCTGTTAGACTCTTATATGTTTAAATATAATAAAAAATTATATTAAAATATTTAACTTGTCTTTATGTATATTGATTCGTAATAAAGAAGATAAAAAGTTGATAGTTTATAAGTTTAGTCAAGTATGCGATTGTATAGTATGATCGTATATGTCCTATAATATAACACACAAAATTGAAGTCGTGTAAACGACCATACAACAAGATGCAATGACACAACCATGTAGCAAAGTTTACACGCCTATGCGACTGAAAACATTTGATTATGTAGTAGTCATGAAGGGTATCATGTGTAAGACTGTATGCCTTTTTGGAAGTTTAAAATATTAAAGATATGAAGATACACGACCATATGTGTAAAGCACATGCTCGTATAAAGTTGGCATAATACGGAGAATTAGACTATTAAAATACATTTATTGTGAAAAACACGACCATGCACAAGGAGCACATGACTATTCATCTACTTAGATTTGTTCTAACGGCTCACAAATCAGTTATAATAACTATATATCTCCAAATTCTATAAAAGCCAACTAATTTGAAGGAAGAAATGTCAGAGAATTTTGTACTCAACTTTTGTTTTTTTTATTTTCTACTTTTGTCTATTTTTCTTTCTAGTTTTATCGTATACCATTTTAGAGAAACCTTGTGAGCATAATTTGTGTGCTTGCCTATTAAGAGGCAAATTTCTTTATCTGTTTTTCAATAACCTAATAATGTAAGCTCATTAAATTAGTGTAAAAGCAAAATCTTATAAAACTATTGTAAAATTATAATTCTTTGTATTAAAACTAATATAAAAGGTAAAATCCCCTAGATCAAAATTAATAAGTGTAGGAAACTTATAGAAAAACCCTAACCCATTATAAAAACCAACTGAGCAATTTCTCTTCCCTTATTCCTTTTTGTTTCATTTATATAGTTATATGCTTTATTATTGGTTGATTTATTACTTGCTTTGTTAATTAGATATTTTCATTATCAAATTAAATATATTTACATATAACTTTGTTTTTGGGTGAAATTTTTTTAAATATATATAAGTTTTCAAAAATTATGATTATCTTAGTTATATATATCAACAATATCAATAATTTATAATATAATATTTACACTATTAAGTTTTTTCAAATTTCAAAAAAACCCTATTAAAATTTCAGAAAATACTTCAATTTTTTTAAATTTTTAGAAACTCTTAAAATTTTTAAAAAGGTATATCTCGAACATATATTATTTTATTCAAGTAATATAATAAAAATATATTTGTAGTATAAAAATTATTTTTTTAACTTACAGAAATAAATAGATAAATGTCTTATCTTATTTTAAAAATTATTATATTCACTTATATATTTTAAAAATATATTATAACTTTAATAATTTATAATAAGACAGTTACACCCTTTAACTTATTATGTTTTTTTAGTATAATTATTATTTTTAAAATTATTGAAGAGAATATTGAAATTTTAAAATTTTCAAAAATACTCTTAATTTTTTTTTAATTTTTAAAAATACCTCAAACTTTTTTAAATTTTAAAACACCTCAAACTTTTTCAAATTTAAAAATCAAGCTAAAATTTTTTTAAAGAATCATAATTTAACCAATTATATAATTAATTATCATTAATTTCTATTTATATATAATATCATTCTTTATTTTAATTGATATAAATTTAAGTTAAAATTTTTAATAAAATTCTCAAAATAAAAATATTACTTAATTTAATATTTTTAATTTTATAAAATATTTAATTATAAATATAATAAATTAATAAAAATTTAATATTTTTAAATTTAATAAATAAAATTTTATCAATTTAATAAATATTAGAATGGATTAAATCTTTTGAATAATAGTTGTAGCGGATGGCATTTGGCTGGCTTGCACGCATACGTAGCCGACAGCTTGTGAGAGTTTAAAATCAGAGTTAGCCAGTTAGGTACCAAGTGTTTTTTTTTTTCCCCCACTTTAACGTGAGAAAGCAGGTCGAACGAGCAGAGTGGTGCGCGGTAGAAATGCTTCCACGTGTAAGTTTGGATTTTTAGTTAAAGGCCCCAACCATAATTTCGGTGAGGTGAGGCCTTGGCGGGCGGGCGGCCATTGACAAGAGAGAGCCTTGATCCCAATTTCAAAGTCAGGCAGGCAAGGATGACAACTTCTGTGAACATCTATCAGTAAGAAAAGGGACAATTTGTGACTACATATAGCACAATTACCAAATGACATGTGATATGAACCAGATGACTTTAAATGCTTGTAGATTAGATGCTTAATTGAACAGTTTTGAAACATAGATAGAAAAACTTTTCGCATTGTAGCAAATATCCGCCACTCCCAACAAAAAGAGAAGAAAAAGCTTCAGGGAAAATGGTTGTTAGCTTCCTAGTTACTGTTAACAACTATTATTGAATAAAAGGATGTCAAAAGTCTCAAACGGTGATGAAGTACGAGGATGTGAGACTAGTTTTCTTACTGAAGCTTAAAAGCTATGTCATCTTCTTCTTATTTCTTTTTGCAAATTAGAAAATGCTGTAAATCCTTTCTTATCTCCAATCAGTAAACCATATTTATCCAAGACAATAAAATGTACTCACATCTAACAAAATGGAGTTTATTTTCTCCCTTCCTTTGGATGAAATGAAAGCACGTAAAATACAAACAGGATTCGCCTCCCCACAAACAGCATCAAAATTTGAGACTGTCAGCAGAGGTATCTTTTTCTCCACTGAATCGGTTTGTCCAGAGCTAGCCTGATAGGAAGCTGCCTCTTTGTTCTTTTTCACAAAACCATCAAGATATGTGCTAACTACTAAGATCATGAATTGCAGATTTCAAATTTTTCACAGAAATCCTGGTTTTTAGGACATGCTTATCTCCATTAGATAACCAACCAACAATAGCTGGAAGGGCATTAACTCCTAACTTCTTCACCCCCGGATCAGAAACATTATGAACCTACACAAATGTGAAAGAAGGAGAAAAAGCCAATTTCACGTCTATAGAAAAACAATACGCTGTTTTAAGCAAGAATTAGGAATCTTATACTGTCAAGTAGAAGTGTCAAACCAAAGATGCACCCTAAACCCTAAGATTCCTATTTCTTGAGTCTCAACAAGCACATAAACAGTGCATCTTTCCACCATATATCCCCACCCAGCCCCCTCTCACACATGACCACCCTAAATAGATAAAATATAGTGAGTCAGCGACACCATAACATACCTCCATGTCATAGAAAATTAATTGTTCACAATACAAGCCACTAAGAGCTCGCCAAATTACAG
Source organism: Anacardium occidentale (assembly GCA_026122585.1). Classification (NCBI taxonomy): domain Eukaryota; kingdom Viridiplantae; phylum Streptophyta; class Magnoliopsida; order Sapindales; family Anacardiaceae; genus Anacardium; species Anacardium occidentale. The sequence continues at coordinate 42,320 of JAJEJH010000326.1, read as the reverse complement.
GTTTGTCTCTTTTTGTTGAAAGAAGTAGCACCTTTGCAACTTTTCTGCAGTATTAGGGGAAATATCAAAATGATTCAGGTCAGTTTGCTTTGGATATCTGGGCAACTGGTCTTGACAAAAAGATTTTAAATTCTTTGCAGCCAAATCACCAGTTTTCTCCACCAAAGAACCCTTATCACCTGTTTTATATCAACAAACAAATATCCTGGGAGCCCGATGGGGATGTATGCCAAGTTCTTCCCAGGAAGATAATTCAGTTTCACAATTTATGCTTCCAACTTATAAAAGAAAAAAGAACAATAATCATTTGCAAAGATCATAACAAACAATAAAATAGAAAAAACACATGAAGAAAAAGGAAAAGCAATCAAATACCTTTAAAATTCCTTCCATTCAACTGGCAACTTTCCCAATAATGGATTCATAATGCTGGACACCCAGAGGCTGTGTAAGATAATAAAAGCCAAGTCATCCCTCGGTCAGCCATCTCTTTCTTGAAGACCTGTGAATTTATGGCTCTGAGGCTCTTAAGGGGATACTGAAATTGAGATTGAGAACCAGTAGAACCACTAACACCAACAAATTGATGCCCACCTTCGACATTGCACCCAAAAAAGTTGGAGAAAATACCATCCAGGCCAAAACCAAATGAATTCTCTCCACTGGGACCACCAAAGGAAAATAAGAAAGTTTGGGAACATCCCTGCCCACCCATATTCTGCCATTCACTGGGCCTAGAAGTAAGTCCACTTTGCCCGGTCCACCACTTGTGAAGTAAGTGTGTCCACCACAATCCCGAGGATGGCCAGCATTAAATCCAGGATTGCGCTTCTCATCACCATATAAATCATAATTTTTTCTCTTCTCTTCATCAGATAAAATATCATATGCTGATAAAAACAAGCAGGAACAAATCAAAAAATTTATCATAACAAAGAACTACAAAAAAGAGAGAAAAATGAGAAACCACTGATTTCCCTTCATTAGATAGTTGATTATTTTGGTGACAGTAGTCATTTCAGCTCAAGAAATTAAGAAAACTATGCTCATATAAAACAAAAATGTGTGTGTCATACCATTATTAATCTCAGTGAATTTCTCTTGAGCACCTTCATTTTTGTTCTTGTTTGGGTGATATTGAAGAGAAAGCCTACAAGAAGTATATTATAGACGGAAAAATGAACAAGTGGAGACCTTAAACAATGTTTTAAGTGTGTGAGCATTCACCATTATGTATATATCCATTTGCGAATCAAAAAATAACTACGTATCTAGGAAGACCAATTATAATTGAGCAGACCATTAATTCTCTATCAAACCTAGATGGCCTTTAATGAACTGGCAGTTCAGATCATATAGATTACAAAATAGTTAATGAAAAACAAGTTACAGCTTCACTGGCACTTTTGAACTAAATCAACATTCAAAAGACCCACACTTTACTTGAATTTTATGTCAGATCACTATAGATTCAATTTAAAAAAGCATTTTACATATATTAGCTTAACAATAACGACAAATTCTTGAACAGAGCTGAATAAATAATACATATAACTCCAAAGATACACGTCAATATGCATGAACAACCATAGAGCTTTGGTAATAATAACAACCACCACAGCAACACTAAATGGACCATCAGAATTGAAATCATCAAAAGGATAGCTGAATTAGCAAAGCAAAATAAGCCACTATCAGAAACCAAGGCCAACCATTTCTGACAATCATACTCTTCATTCAGGCTTAGCCCAAGCCAAGAAGAAACAATGATGCCATCACACGCCTTCACCATGGCTAAATCTAATCAAGATTGGAATCACACTATAACTATATCATGAGCCTTATAATATTTAATAGGTTAATAAAGGAAATACTTGTGCAAAGAAAATACTTGTGGAAGCCTTCTGAATTTCACGTTGGCTTGCATTTTTCTCAACGCCATGAACTTGCCAAGGAAATCTGATTCATAAGTAAACTTTCCACTGAATGTAGACTTTGATTCTTAACAATACTCCCCAAAAAATAAAATCATCATATTATATATAAATTGGACAGTTAACTTCTAATGTAGCAATTTTTTTAACCCAATTAAAATAAGAGTAGGCAACTATATTTTTCCAATCCACTTGCAATTTAATGATGTAATGTACCATTGTTCAACAAAAAATTCAACCAAGCTTAACCTTACCAACCTATCCCATTAAAAATTTTAGCTTCCAAAACTGGAAAAAAAAAAAAAGGAAGAAGAAGAAGAATTACTCTACAATTACATATAGCTACACAAACAAAGTTCAACAATTTCCAGTGGATGACTGAAACAATGAACAATATCTTATCAATAAAAACCTAAATTCATCTTGTAAATTACCTTGTAAGGGTTGATGGTTTTGGCTTCCAGGTTTAAGATCAATATAGCTGCAAATAACAAAATTAAAAAAAAAAAAAGACATTGCCAAACGGATATTCATCTTTGAAGCCGATTCGTAACCGAGATTTTTTCAGTGCTTTATAAAAGGAAGAGCTGCGCGGAGTTTTGCTTTGCAGCGGCAAGTATTAACGAGGGAGTGGAAATTAAAGGATGCAAGATAAGTAAATTCCCGGGTTTTAAAAGGTCCAGATGCTCCGGGTTTCTTATTAGGACGTCAGGTGACGTAGCGTTTGATGGTGATCCCACGCACGTTGACCAAACGGGGCGTTAATACAACAGATTGTTGTAACAATTACCCTTCTGTAGCCAAAGCGCACCCCTCACGCGCCGTTTATGCACGCTCTTCCAGTGTTAACCACTTTGGGTTGCAAATTTGGACCGACGGCGTGGCTTTCAAGAATTTACAACGGAATAAAATAAAATTAGGGTTTCTAATTCCTATGTTTAGTTAGTGGAATTGAGTGAAGAATTGGAATCCGATTCATAATCAACGAAAGAATTCCTTAATCATATAAATTTATTTTTAAACATATTGTCAATTTAATCTTTATATTTTTTTCTTTTTAAGATTCTCGTTTCAATAATTATTGTTTTACAATTTAATGAATATTCAAATAGGATTTTGTAGGTCTCTTGAACGATGAACAATTAATTAGAGTTTACCGTCATTAATCATGATCAATCATTATTTGATTACTGTTGATTTACTAGGATTGATAGACGTTGACCACCATTGATAAGTCCTTAAATTTTATTTTTTAGTTTAAATAAGTACACTTAAAAAATAAATTTAAAAATATAGTATTAAAGTTATTATTATCATTTGTTATATTTGTTCATATATCTCACATTTGGTTACATTTAATTACTATTTCATTTTATAAATAAACAATGAAATCGCAAGGCCTTCCATTCTTGGTTGATTGCCTGCGTATGAATATGTATCTATTTTGATTTATTGTTTCATCTAAATTGAGTTTAACTCAAACAAAAACCAACTTAAACTTGTCTCAAAGCTAGAACAACCAATTTGACATTGAAATCATCTTATTCAATTTATTAAATAAGGGAGGAATTACTAAAAAGTAAGAACTGATTAATTTCAAAAGAATCATCGAATAATAATAATTCAAATTCAGTAGAATAATCAGGGAAAATGAAGAATCACAATCAAGGTAAACTTCAGTCTGATAATGCCAACCAGACCAAAAAATTTGAACTGGATTAAATAACAGTTCAGATCCAAGCCTGATAAATAATACTAGGGTAAGTAAAACTATCCTAAGTTTAGCCCAATAACCCAGGGGAACATTTAAAACGGGCCTTGATGAGATACTATGCACACCTGGTGCTTTTCCAAATACAATAAATAATCTTTACAGAAATGAAAAAAGAAATCATGTGGGAGAACTTCAGTAATATACATACGCACTTCTTTCAATAAAGAAAACTTTTATTATAGGCCAAACCTCAAAGGCCCACCCAAGGTTTCCTTAACTAACCAAGTCCTAATAATAAAGTTTTAAAAAGCCAAGTACCCACCCTTGTTCATTGAAAATACAAAACACTCTCTATAAATATATAATATTTATATTAAAATAAAATTTAATATAAATAATATTAAAAATTAATGAATTAGTAAAATTAATAAAAATTTTAGAAACAGTCATCGTTGTCAATAGTATAGCCAACGATAATGGTCATCGTTAACATAATTAGGTAACCGAAAATGATCACTTAGTTCTATTGATTGTCAAATCTAACCACTGTAATGTAAAGATAGTCAAATCTGACTGACTTGATGGTAAAAATAGTTATATTTGACTAACAAAAATCTGGTAAAAACAGTTAAATTTATCCATTTTTACCATCAAATAAAATGAAAAATTGCCAGCAATAAAATCAAGTGGTTATTACTGCTTTTTAAAATTTTTTTTAATTAATTTTTATTAGTTTATTAAAATTTTATTATTATTTTATAATATTTATTTTTTATTTTTAATAAAAAGAATAAAAATACTCTTCTAACTTTAGTTATGGTAGATACTTAGTTTTTTAAAATTTTATAAATAAAATTTCATTTAAGAAAATCTTGGGTGGACTATTTCGTTTGGCCTTTATTATATTCACGCTATTATTTATTTAAATAATATAACTCATATATTATAAAATTGAAAAAAAGAAAAAGAATTTCGGAATCATAAATTTAAAATCGAGCTTAAGCTTAATGGCTATGGTTCAGGACCGGACATCCAAGTAGTTACTTACAAGTTCGGTCTTCATTTTGGGTGGGTTTAGTCCCAGTCAAAGCCCAAGTCAAATTATCATTTGGTAGTAGGACGACACATTATGTGGATAGTATCTCACAGTTCTGATGGCGTGCTTAGTTTCAAGACGATACATCCCACCGCATGCAATATAATCCTCAAACACCTGAGCTTGTATTGAAGACCACCACCATATATAAATATTAGACGAGCAATACCCAGACGACGAGACGACCTCCTTCCACCATTTCGTTTTCCTTTGTCACCCCCCCAAAAAAAAAAAAAGAAGAAAAAAAAAGGTAAAATTGTAATAATCACAAAGCTCTTGTACAAACAAATGTTTCGAATAAGATTTATGTAATATCTATTCGAAGTAAAATTTCAGTTTCTTTAGGTCTCACTACTTTCCGATCCAAGTCACTAACTCGGTGCGATCAGTTCTCGTAATAACTCACTCAGTGAGAGAGATTGTTTGATTCAGTTATGGCACTTTCAGCTTCTGATTTACCGACGATGTACACGCTGCTTTCTAATTCAATGAGTGGCGATGAGAGTATTCGCAAACCAGCGGAGGCGGTGCTGTCTCAGTCCGAGAGTAGACCTGGTTTCTGCTCTTGTCTCATGGTACTACCTTCGATTTTTCATTTCTAGGGTTTTATTTTTGCCTCGGATTTTGACTTTATCAACAATGCGATTAATTTGTTCGCGCAGGAAGTGATTACTGCAAAAGATATAGCTTCTCAGGTTGATGTTCGATTGATGGCTTCTGTCTACTTCAAAAACAGTATCAATCGCTATTGGAGGAATAGGCGCGATTCTTCGTAAGAAATTAATCTGTATAATACTTAATAGAAAATTCTTTTTGAAAGCACTGGACTTCTTGCGAAGGTGTTTAGCTTGTTTTAATCATTTATTTTCGTAGAAATGTAAATTGAGCATTTGTGTCCAGGGGAATAAGCAGCGACGAAAAAGTTCATTTGAGGAAGAAATTGTTGTCGCACTTGAGAGAAGAGAATTATCAGGTGTTGTATAAGATTCATTATTCTTTAATTGTGTAATCATTTGTTAGCTTTATCACAAGCTTTTATTTCTAAGTATCATTGGTCTCTGCGTATTATTTGATCAAATCACTGAGTTTGCAGTTAGCTTTGCTCATTCTCGTATTTTTCCTTTTGTTTCTTCACAGATAGCTCAGATGCTAGCTGTTCTTATTTCCAAAATTGCTCGCTTTGATTATCCTAGAGAATGGTATGCATTTTGCTCAGTATTTGTTTGTTTATACTGCATTAGTCACAATTTTAACATGATTTACTGACTTCTTTTTAATTTTTCTGAGAAAAATTGTTATGTCATAGTATGCCGTAATAAGGAAAAGAATTGTGAATAAAGAAATAAATGACTCTAGACTAATAGTTACTTGTCAGAAATATGTATATATTAAAAAAAGAAGATTTTACAGCATATGTTTACAAAATTTATAAGATTATGGCTATGATCTTTTATTAATTGTTATAATACAATTGCTGGAGCCAAACTCTATTGCTCATTGCCGTTCTTTGAAGTTTATGAAGGGTGAAAAGAGGCAGGTGCTGTAATTAATTATTAAATAAATTTAGATTTCACATCTATTAAGAATTTATGAAGTTTATGATACTAGAAAGGACTTAATTTTAAGTTAGTAAAGCCAGATTTCACATTTATGGTGGAAAATGTTATGAACTGCAATAGCAAATAGAATGGTTCAACTGGGGCTGAGTTGATATATATTTTCTATAAGTACATTTTCTATAAGTACTCTCTGTAAGGATAATATTTCTATTTTATTTTATTCTTGTTATGTGTAGTGACAACATTTCATTTATTTCCACTTGTGCACTGAACTTGAGTATATACTCTAAAATTTCTGTTGCACAGCGGTAATTGATTCTGATTGTCAGACACAGAAACTGCTATTTTGATTTTCATTTCTCGACGCTCCTTCATTAAGCTAACTTTTAAGTATTCGTCTATATTGTATAGGCCAGAGCTCTTTTCTGTCTTAGCACAACAGCTTCAAGTGGCAGATGTTCTTACATCCCACAGGATTTTTATGATCCTGTTCCGGACCTTGAAGGAATTGTCTACCAAGCGTCTTACTGCAGATCAAAGAAATTTTGCAGAGGTGATGGTTGTTGTACCATCTATTCCTTCTTTTTCCTCCAAACGTAAGATTAGTTTTCTAGGTTTTCATATATTCTTCTAATCCCAGTGAATGTTCTTTGCCAGATTTCTTCTCATCTCTTTGATTACAGCTGGCACCTTTGGCAAAGTGATGTGCAGACAATATTACGTGGTTTATTGACAATTTCCCCTAGCTATAATTCAAATGCTTGGGAGTTACATAATGATGAACTTTATCTAACGTGTGAGAGATGGTTGTTGTGCTTAAAGATAATACGTCAATTGATAATTTCAGGCTTTCAAAGTGATGCAAAATGCATACAGGTGGTTATATATCCTTGTTTTGTTATCTTTAAAATTATAATTCTGAGTTTTAGAGTTGAACATGCTTTATTTTTTGATATGCTTTTGTTAACTCGGCATAAGGAGTGTTTAATTTTAATTTTCAGGAAATACGACCAGTCAAGGAGGTCTCTCCTGTGCTCTTGAATGCTGTCCAGTCATTTCTACCATACTGTGAGATGGCTCTCATGTTCTCTGGCATTACTATACATCCGTGATATATAGATTTTTTTTTTTTTTTGAATGAGATGTATTCTCAAAAGTTTGTTCTAGAAGTTAAATGTGTAAATCTCACTTTCATAATTATGTCATCTTTTGACTTTTAAAAGAGTTGCAAAAATTAAACTGGAGTTCCTATTCTAGTTATGTGCCTTTATTAGCCCATTGACCATTTAATCTTCATAGATCTAATTTTAGTATAAAGACTCTGAAGCCAGTTTAAATATGTGTAAGTTCTCGATTCTTGAAAATTTAGTGGTAATAACTTGCTCATGTGAGTTACTTTCTTTTGCAGATTCATCTTTTCAGAAGGGACAAGATAAATTTTGGGACTTCATCAAGAGAGCTTGTACCAAATTGATGAAAGTTTTGATTGCTATTCAGGGGAGACATCCTTATACATTTGGTGATAAGTGTGTCCTGCCACCAGTGATGGATTTCTGTTTAAATAAAATGACAGACCCTGAGCTAGATATACTGTCATTTGAACAATTCCTGATTCAGTGTATGGTAATGGTCAAATCTATATTGGAATGTAAAGAATACAAACCAAGTCTTACTGGCCGGGTGATGGATGAAAATGGGGTTACACTAGAGCAGATGAAGAAAAATATTTCCAATGTTGTTGGTGGTGTCCTGACTTCGCTTCTGCCTAGTGAACGAATAGTTCTTCTGTGTAATGTTTTGATAAGAAGGTATATTTATCCAGTCTATAGTTGTTTTTTACTCATACAAAATTTTAGTTAACTTTGCTATGTCTTAGTTTGACAGGATAATGTCAATTATTTGCATTAAAATTATGTATAGTTATCTGTGGTTAATGTTTGGAACCACATATTAATATTTTGTTTGCTTCTAGAAATAATGAGTAATGTTTGAAACCACAGATTAATTTTATAGACAATTGTGTCATTTATAGAAAATTTGTTTCTCGTTAACCAGTATATTGATGTTTCAACAGATATTTTGTTCTAACTGCAACTGACTTGGAGGAGTGGTACCAGAATCCTGAATCTTTTCACCATGAACAGGATATGGTTCAATGGACAGAAAAGTTAAGGCCTTGTGCTGAAGCACTATACATTGTATTGTTTGAAAACCATAGCCAGGTAGGTGGCAGTGATGTTCAAATTTTTATGCCATTTTATGACAACAATTTTTGTTGATTTTAAATAAATTTGTTAATATTTTTCAATGTCTTATTCAGCTGCTAGCTCCTGTTGTTGTATCTATCCTTCAAGAGGCAATGAATGGTTGCCCAGCTTCAGTAACTGAAATTACTCCAGGCTTGCTTCTTAAGGATGCTGCTTATGGTGCTGCAGCATATGTTTATTATGAGCTTTCAAATTATCTGAGCTTCAAAGATTGGTGCGTGCATTTTCCATTGCTTAATCTATGGCATTTTATTTCAACCAAGAATGGGATTGTTTGCAAGATATATATGTAACTCGTTAGTAGTATCCTATAATTTGGGTAAATGCAGTGATATCTGCCCACACACTAACACCAATGCCAAATATTGTTGATAACATATGTTTGTGCTCTTTTGTTTAACTTCTACTAAAGTCCTTTCTCTCTCTCTCTCCTAATATTGTTGATGAGATCTGTTTGAAGATCAGGCTGGATTTAAATTTTAAGTTAATACAATTTCATGATCGAAACCAGTTTTTGTACATTGAGAAAATGTAAGAACAAACAAAAAAAAAAAAAGATTCCAGAGCGAAGAAAAAAAAGAGTGCTTATGTTCATGTCTATTTCTTTTTCTTCTTTATAGGGTAGACGTCACTTCCCTATGACTAACGATTGATGCAAAGCCATATTATATCACAAGGAAGGAGGAGTGATAATTTGCTACTGCCTTTTGATTTAATTAATGTTTCAGATTATTCTATTGTTTAAGTTTCTGTTTGTTCTGCTGTTTGATTGTAATTTGTCGAGCATTCATATCCCTTCCTGTTCATTGCTGGAGTAGTGAGCTCACTGTTATCTCTGAAACTATTCATTACAGGTTTAACGGTGCTTTATCCCTTGAACTCTCAAATGATCATCCAAATATGCATATCATCCATCGGAAGGTTGCACTAATATTGGGACAATGGGTTTCTGAGGTAGCACAAATTTGTTAGCTGCATAATAGTTTGAAATATGTAAAATATGTTAAGACTTTTTCTATCTATAGAATTCATCACTTGTTGTTGCTGATGGCTATATGACCTTCTACACATTCAATGACTTGCTTTGTATTATTGTACATTTTTAAAGTCTATGGGGTGTGAATATTTATTGATTGTGCATGGTGTCCTAAAAATTACATTTAGCAAATTTCTCATGATTGGAGAAACAGGGGGTAGTACCTGACTTGAAGGTAGAGCTTTGGTGAGTTAACATTTTAAAATGTTCTTTAGAAGTATGCTAGAGTTCTTTGTCAGTTCTTTTGAGAGCCCTTTCTATGAATTGAGAGCCTAGTACGAGTAAAAAATTGTGGTACTCTGTAACATGTTTATCAAAGGGGGGTATATTTGAAATCCAATGAGCCATAATGGTGCTTCTTTAATTTCTGATATTCAAATCTGTTGATGTATTCTAGTCACTATAGAAGTTGTCTTTCTAATGTTTGATATTTTGCCAGATTAAAGATGACACAAAAAGAGCTGTATATTGTGCTTTGATCAAATTGCTATTGAATAAAGACCTATCTGTCAGGGTATGATCCATAAGTTAAACTTTTCTTTTGCACATCACCTATTTTGCTCTTTCTTTCAGCGGTGGTTTGAGAAGCTTCTGCATCATCAATTTCATGATATTATGCTCAACTAAAGAATTTGTTAATTTGTTATTTCAGTTGGCAGCCTGTCGATCCTTGTGCTTACATATTGAAGATGCCAATTTCTCAGAACCAGTTTTTAGTGATCTGCTTCCTATTTGTTGGGATTCTTGCTTTAAGTTGGTTGAGGAAGTTCAGGAGTTTGACTCAAAGGTGCATGGAATTTTATTTTGCGTTTATGTATTAGAGTTGTGGAAGATCAAAATTCTCCATAATATGTAGGTTTCTTGAAAATTTGTCTTGTGCCAAAGTTACAAGCCCTGAGATGTGTGCATTAATAATAAAATAGGTTACTGGTTTATATCAAAAGAAAAATTAGAATGAGCTAGAATTTGAGTCTAATTTTTTGTCTATTCTTTAACTGATTTCAGGTTCAGGTTTTAAATTTGATATCCGTTCTCATTGGACATGTAAATGAAGTCATTCCATATGCAGACAAGTTGGTGCATTTCTTCCAAAAGGTAATGTCTTAAATGTGCACATTATTATTGATTTCTTTGATTTATTGAATCCTGTAGACATGACTTGCCAAACTTGGAGTCTCATGAATTGGAAAAAAGATATGGTCAATAGTTTTTTCCCTCCAAAATAAATTGGAAAAAAGAAAAGATACAGCCCTTGTTATGGCCAGCCAGATACCTTGATACTTAATGAAACATGAATAATCTGGGAAAATACACATCTCGATCATACTCTCCTAATTACTAATTATGGGATACCTGCAATAATTGTAAATTGTCAGTCTGACCTAACTGTAGTTATCTTCCGTTGGTAATGTGGTAATACATCAGGATGATCTAGACTAGACTGATTAAAAGTATTGCTTCCCTGACTCTTCTTTTTCTCCTTTTTATTTTATTTTTATTTAATTTGGGAAGGTTTGGGAGGAATCTTCTGGTGAAAGCCTTCTTCAGATTCAGCTTCTTATTGCTCTTCGAAATTTTGTGGTTGCTCTTGGATATCAATCACCCAAATGCTACAGCGTGCTACTTCCAATTTTGCAAGGGGGAATTGATATAAATAGTCCAGATGAGCTAAACCTTCTGGAGGACAGCTTGCTGGTTAGTTTAATTGTTTTACTGATGTTATTGAGATCACTTCCTATATCCTTGAACATATAATGGAAATGCTGTCATCATAAATGTGCAGTTGTGGGAAGCCACACTTTCTCATGCTCCTGCAATGGTACCTCAACTATTGGCATACTTTCCCTGTCTACTTGAAATTATGGAAAGAAGTTTTGATCACTTGCAGGTCAGACTTTCTTAACAAGTAACCATATGCCATTTTCTACCATGAGTCTATCGTTGCTAATAGGAGCTTAATGTTTTGAAGATTTATGATTGAATTGTATCTACAGTGAGAATTATATCTTTATATATTGGATTGAAAGCTGTATAAATGCTTTTTCAAAGGTTAACAGCCATAAAGAGAAACCCCTTTAGTAGTACTAAGTCCCACAGGAAAATAAATTGCCAATTTATCAATGGCTTCTTTATTTTTAATTGCCTTGAATGCCTTTGGGAGGTCAGGTTTGAATAGATGAATATTTTGATCGTATATTCAGTGTCCAGAGTGCTGGACTGGAAGATTATCCTCCTTCCCCAGTGATGTTCAATAGAGAGAGAATATAATTATGTGAACCTTAGTACTGTAATTCTTCAACTTTCCTTTTGTTTCATAGGTGGGTTGGTTGAAAATGGTAGATTCTTATTTTGAATATATCTTTTACTTATTTTTTCTTCTGGGTTGTTGAAGTCTCCTAGTTAGCATATAAGTATGGCTTACATGGTTGAATTTCTTAATCTGCATCTGTCTTCATGTTTTGCATGTTATTTTTACTTTGAAATATAATTGCAGGTTGCTGTGAACATCATTGAGGGTTACATCATTCTGGGAGGATCTGATTTTTTAAGCATGCATGCTTCCAATGTTGCTAAACTTCTTGATCTGGTTGTTGGAAATGTTAATGACAGAGGGCTTCTCACAACTCTTCCAGTCATTGATGTTCTAATACAGGTGCTTTAAACTTGAAAGAGTGGATTTTCAGGGACAAGATTATGAAAAATATATTGTTTTAGATGTTTGAAATGTGTGGAACCAGACACTGTTTGTCTAATATTAGGTATCTACTCAATTATGATGTTGTGCCTTAAACATCTGATTACTGTGTGCTTCAATATCTGAGTTTATCAAATCATGAATGTCTGTATACTGTAAGGCAGCCTTGTAAAAACTTTAGTTTATGTTTTAATTCCTGATCCTATGTTTAGCTCCATTGTGTAGTTTATGCCTTCAGTTAAGGAAACAGAATAAAATCATTTGATTCCCCTTGGTCTTTAGATGTGTTTATGATCTTTAACGATGAGTCAATCGAAACTGACTGCTTCTTCCAATTTTTGCAGTGTTTTCCCATGGAAGTGCCCCCTTTCATCGCCAGTACTTTACAAGTAAGCAGTGTTGTTTGCCTTTGGGAATCTTTTATGAGTTCTATCAGTAATTGTGGTCAAGTATGCATTCTGGAAGCTTTCTAACATGCTGGTATGTCTGGTTAAATGTTTTCAGAAATTGATTGTTATTTGTCTGAGTGGAGGAGATGATCATGATCCTTCTAAGACGTCTGTTAAAGCCTCTTCAGCTGCTATTCTAGCAAGGATTTTGGTGATGAATACCAATTATCTTGCTCAATTAACATCCCAGCCATCAGTTTCATTACTCCTGCAGCAGGCGGGAATTCCAATCGAAGAAAATATACTACTTTGTCTAGTTGACATATGGCTTGACAAGGTCCATAGAACTTCATTCTTATGTATGATACCTTGGGAGATTGTAGAAATTCCTGTTCTTTATAATGTTTTATATTTTTTTTACTGGTGTGCATATGTTATGGCCTGCATTCTGTTGCATTTCATTTCTTTACCTGTGGATCTTGTTATTCAAAATCATTCTTTGCCAGACACCATGAGTTTCCTTAACCTGGAAAGCTATGGTTTTCAGACTGAATATACTGCTTTAAAAAGCTTATGTTCTTAGGTCAATTGTAATTTTCATAATATCTTTTGTCTATGTACACAGGTAGACAATGTATCTTCTGTGCAGAAAAAGATATTTGGCTTAGCTCTTTCTATAATTTTGACGATGAGACTACCCCAGGTTCTGGACAAACTCGAGCAGATTCTAAGGTACGACTTTGCCTTGACTTTGATGCATCAGTTGCAATTTGAATATGGGATCACTTCTTATGCTAGGATTGATGATTCTAACTTATTCTTGCAGCATATGTACAAGTGTGATTTTAAGTGGAAACGATGACTTTGCTGAGGAAGAGTCCAGGTTAGCTTCCGTATGATCTAATTTGACATGTATTACTTAGGTCAGTGATTAAAAGAGAGAGAGAGAGAGAGAGATAATTACTGGACCTATCGTTATGCATTATATTTATGATGAATGCCAGTGGTGACAATATGAGCTCAAGCAGGTATCATAGTGAAGGCACAATCCCAAGTAAAGAGTTAAGAAGGAGACAGGTGAACATTTTTATTTAAATATACCTGACAAGGCTAAAAACTGGTGATAGACCAAGTAGACAACAGTTAGTTTGACATGAATTTATGGTTTTGTTCCTTCTTGTAGATAAAGTTCTCGGACCCTGTTAACCAGCTGTCATTAGAAACTTCAGTGAGAGACAATCTTCAAACATGTGCAGCCCTTCATGGACAATCCTTTGAGTCAGCCATGAGTAGAATGGATGGTTCTACATTCATTCAATTGAAGCATGCATTGAAGATGCCGTAGCCATGGTGATGATTAATGTCGTCAAGCTTATGAGTTTTCAGTAAAATGTTGAGAGAACAATTCAAATTGCCTGTTAGTTTCATATACTGGAAAGGTAAAAATTTTCTCTTACACAGACACGCCAGATAGAATCATTAAATTGGTTTTGCACATCACCTAATTATTAAGCATATATTTATATTTATATTTGCTTGTTTGTTTGTTTGTTTTTACAGGTGGTGTTGAAGGTTTTTTTTTTTTTTTTTTTTTTTTTTTTAATGCTTGGATTGATTTCTACATTCTTTGTACTGATGATTTGTAGGCGCGGTGGTTCGGGTATTGATTTCATCATTCATATTAAATTTAATTTGTAAATAGGTTGCCGCTGCTTGAATCTTTCATGTCTGCTAATTGAAGGCATGGAGGATGAGGCATTGAGTTTATAAGAATTGGGAAGAAAGAAATGTATACGGAGTTTTTCTTAGAATTATCATTCTAGAAACTGGTTTTTGAATTTCTGTTTCTTTATATTTAAGTTCTGAGTTGAGTTTTTGGTTGAGAGCATTTAACTATTCGGACCATCTAACCGGCCGGTAATAATACTTTTCTTGTGAAATAATTAAAAGATTCCTAAAATTTTAAGGGCTAGTAAATGGTGATGATTGCAATAATTTATTTTTAATTAGTTACTCCATATTCAGATGACGTGTTTATGATTAAGAGTTTATTTATTTTTAATTTAAAATTACTCAAAGGATATTATTTGTTTTTATTGATAACCTACTAAAATTAGAAGGAAAACTAGATGCCCTTGTAATGATCCAAATAGAACAGAAGCGTTTTCTTCTTGGTTGTGCTGCTTCTGCTTTCCACAAATGGAAAGGCACCAGCGCAATAAAATGTTCGTTAAGCACCAAGTAAAGAAAAGAAAAGAAAAGAAAAGAAAGAATGACTAATAACTTCGAATAACATCTGAAGCTAAGCCTTGAAGCATTTAAAAGAAAACAATGACTGATTGTTAAACCACCATATTAGTGTATCTATCTTCTTGGCGTCTATCGCCGGAACCACCCATTGTTGATTTGCAAATACCATACATAGAGGCGGCAATAATGGTGAATGACCCAATTAGAATCATTGTCTAATGAACAATATATTAATATACTTCGGTCAACCACATACAAGTGAACACAGTGCCAAAATTGGAAAGAGGGATGGGAAAATAAAAATAAATGGATTCATTCTTGAGCTGGTGCGCCATTTGTTGCGTCCATAGACTCAGCTTCTGTCGACTCCTCAGCTTTGTCACCCTTCTTACCTGCACAAAATCACCCCATTCACAACTCACAGGAGTGCGAAAAAATAAAATTCTATAATTATAATTCAATCACAAAAATATGTTCGAAAATAATTCTTTAACTGCTGATGACATCACTCATCCATATACCTTTCTTCTTCTTCCCACCACCTTTCTTTTTAGTCTTGGTGCCCAAGGCTAACCAGGCCTTTATTTCAGGATCATCAATTGTCTTGGTGGGCTGCAACTCCTGCAGAGGGTGCAATGTGATTCGGTCTGAACCATTTGGCATTAGCAAGACTGTGAATTTGATATGAGCAACATGATCACCTGCAATACCATTGTCCATTAAAATCCTTATTCAATAACAAACACATGCCATATATCCAATCAAATAGTTCTGCCAATCATAAATACTATAACAGTCAACAAAATCTTACCAGGCTTCTCATGAAGAACAGGATATGGCTGCAGAAGGTCATGATTCACACATTCTACTAACCCCAATCGAGCCCTTTTTTCTTCCAAAGCCCTGTTGTGAGGAAACCACAAAACCATAAGGGCCCAGAAAACAGACCCCAAAAAAACCATTAAAGAAAACTATGTTTTAAGCAATATGTTATAACACAACACACCTTGCAGAGAATGGCATGATAGGAAATCTCTGGTTTATTTCACTAAAAATAAATCTAGAAGCTTTCATCTTCAAGTGATAGTTCTTGTCTACAGCTCTCTTATATATAGTTGTCTGCTTCTCATCCAACAACCTAGGCTGCAAAACATAATAAGCAGAGACTTCAGGGCACAAAAATAATAACATAACTCAGAGGAATAACTTGATATTTAAAATTTTAGGATTTTCAATTACCTTGCCATCCCCTGTGCTTGTAACTATATCAATTGCATAAACTTCATTCTCCTCAAATTCAGCATCATCAACCCTTGTCTCAGGATTGGAGACACTAAGTACAACTTTATTTCCATCTATCACAAACTGCTTGAGCTGGTGGCTAAGAACACCTTCAACAATCTTGCAATCATATGCAGCAGCAACCTTCTGAATTGCTTCTGTTACATCCTTGTTCTACCATAAAAGAATAAATTATGAATTTACTTTAAAAAAAGAAAATAGAAAGAAAAATAATAAAGCAATCTGGCATAACATAATTGTAAAAGCCCAGAAAAATTTTGGCTTGATAAATAAATTTGTACGACAAAAAAATACATCAATGCTCACAAAACCAAATCCAGCCAATTCCAATATCAGCAAAAGGGAAAGGACGAAACCAATGAGAGATTGGGGTCCTCAGTAAAGTGGCCTTTATCTCCATCAACAAATGTCCATGCTACTATCATATTTTATTTCACACCTATAAAACCACTAATTAGAATATCTATCTACACCAGAGAGCCAAGTAAATAAATGTAAAAGCCTAGTATGACATGATACCCTATCAGAGTAACTATGACAAGAGCCTCATAAGGGTGTTACCCCATAGCTTCAAATAGAATTCCTCATTTAGGGACACAGATGGCTGAGACATACAGAATCACTCTTCTAAATGCACACTTCACAGAATAATTTTGGCTTGACATGAATCAATTTGCACAACAAACAAATACGTTGGCGCTTAAAACCAAATCCAGCCAATTCCAATATAGGCAACAGGGAAAGGAGGAAACCAATAAGAGATTGGAGTCCTCGGCAAAGTTGCCTTTATCTCCATCAATGAATATCCATGGCACTATCAAATTTTCTTTCACACTTCAAACAATATGAATGTCTTACTACACCAGAGAGACAAGTAAATAAATGTAATAGCCTAGTGTGACATGAAAACCTATCAGAGTAACTATGACATGAGCGCCTCATAAGGATGTTACCCCATAGCTTCAAATAGTATTCCTCATTTAGGGACACGGATGAGACATTCAGAATCACTCTTCTAAATGCAGATTTTACAAAGAGTATAACGAGAAACAAGCACCCAGAAAACATGATGATCTGTTAAGGCAACAGCAAGATAAAAATTAATGTGGGTGTGACATAAAAATTGTCAGGCTTAATCCACAATAAACAGAACACAGAATAAACCAGAAGAAAAAAAAACATAACTTTTAATAGAGTTGGAACATGCGGAAACAGAGTTTGGAGAAGCAAAACTGATTACAGACAATACACTACTGGTGTAAATATGACTAAAAAATGTTTCATTGGAGATTTATCCTTCACCTTGGAAGTCCTCGATAGAGAACATGCCAAACACATGATAGTAGAACAAAAGTTAAATATCCCCACAATGAGGGGTAAGAATAACTACCAACTGTAATCCCACCAATCTGAGCAGTCAAAGGTAAACAATCAATAACATACAAGATTATGCAATGAAAAGAATTTTGACCCATATGGCAACAGGAATCAACAAAACAAAGATGTATCAACCAAATACAGGCCATATAAGAGCCATATAATGTTGGCAACAGGGAAAAGTGGAAATCAGCAAGCAATTGATCACCTCGGCAAAGTTGCCTTACAAACAGTTATCGAATTTACAATTATCAATATAAATGTCATAAGCTGAGAAAATCCTTCCCCAATTCCATGAAAGAGGCAACCTCAATTTGACAACTTCAATGTTAGTAAGGCAATCAATCATAGAAAAGCGCCATTGCCTCTTCCACCAAGAAGAAATAAAAATTTCAGATAAAATTGGCCTAGAAAATTATAAAAAGAATTTAATATACTAAGTTGAAAGAGACAATATGCCCCAGTCATACAACACATAAAACTTATACACAGAGACTTGTGTATTCTCAAAACCATTAAACCCATTAAAACTTTGCAAAAGACAAAAACAAAACAGCTAGTCAGCATAAATTTAAAAAAAATAAAACCTAAAAGACTGAAAATAAATCAAACACCCACATAAGGAAGAAGGTAACTACGTAAACTCAAACCAATTTACCTTCTTTCCTGGCCTTACAAGCCTCAAGGCAACTTCAGCAGCAGTATTTGCTGCGGCAATGACATCAGCTGCCCTGCCTGTCACAGGCCCTTCCTGGATAATATGAGTGTGTGCAACTACAGCAATAAAACCATCTATGTGGCATCCCATGTCACTGCATTCCCAAAACAGAGTCATTTAACTGTCCAAACATTAGTAATACGATTAAATAGAAAATGACACTCAGAAAAAAGGGCTCACATCTTCACTATATCACCTTCCTGCAACACTGACTCGTCACTGGCAAGTGGCGAAAAATGGCACACTGTGTTGTTTACAGAAACGCAAGTTGGGAAGGCAACACCCCTCTCAATCTTCCTCTTGACATTCTTGTACATGTTCCCAGTTTGCCTTTGGAACAAAACAAAAGCAAACACATTAACCCATGGAGCGAAACAATTGCAGCAACCAAATCACAACCCAAGTAACATTCAACAGTAACTCACTCTCTAATAAATGAATCTCCCTTCTCACAAACGTCAACAATCCTAGTTCCAGGTTTACATGCTGGTACTACCAATTGTAACGCCTCTGAAACCAAAAACGACGAGGATTCAATTCAAACAATGAATATCAACCCACCAAATTAAATTAAAATTGAAAATTTTTAACTTTAAGAGTTAGAATGTTAACTATTAACAATCTCTGCAGCGTTCTTATATTTGGTGACGACTTCAGGAGAGGTAAGATCCAACTCCTTCTCCTCCCTCTCGTCGTCCGACATCGTTTTGATAGAGCTTCAACAATCTAACAAACCTAAAAGCAGACAGACGGATTATCAAGTCGTATAGGAGGAATTGACGAAGAATGAGATAAAGAAAGAAGAGAATAGAGGACCTGCCAGTATAAATAGACGGCTGTGGAACTAGGGTTTAGTTATAGCTGAGATAAAAAATGACAAGTGAAAAGTGGCTGAACAGAACGAATTAGGGTTACGGTTGTGACGCAGCAGCGTCCGCTTATATAGAATTTTCTACACGCCCGAACTAGGGTTTAGTTTGGTTTTGTAAAATATATATATATATCTTTAGATTATCCTCAGGTAAATAAAACTATCAAAGCAAGCCTATGGATTGAACTATAAGGCTTGTTTGGCATGGCATTAACTGTAAGGAGTGTATATTTTTAACGGTGAATAGGATGGGATCTAACGGTAAAATTTGAATTCGGATCAAACAAATTAAATTTAAATTTATTTTCAAAAAATAAATCAAATTTAAGTTGATTTATATATTCATATTCACTTGATTTACTCTTTATGTTTTAGGGCAAATAAAGTTATTCAAACTAAATTTTGAATTTAAATTTGGATTGAGT
Source organism: Anacardium occidentale (assembly GCA_026122585.1). Taxonomy (NCBI): domain Eukaryota; kingdom Viridiplantae; phylum Streptophyta; class Magnoliopsida; order Sapindales; family Anacardiaceae; genus Anacardium; species Anacardium occidentale. Next base: position 22,687 of record JAJEJH010000326.1, on the reverse strand, counting down.
AAATACAATTTTAATAAAAAATTAAATTTATTCTTATAAAAAAATTAAGTATTTAAATTTAAATTAATTAAAAAAATGAAAAATAAAATTATTTTCTAAAGGTCAAACGACATATTGCCACCCAAGGTTTGGGTTAATGAAAAGTGTCATCCGCAAAACTTTTTAAATTCAAGTTGTCATCTTTTTACTATTAAAAAGATCAAAATACTTTTTATAATATTAATATTAAAATAAAATTTTATAAATAATATTAAAAACAAAAATAAATTAAAAAATATTAAAATAATAATAAAAATTTTAAAAAATTATTTAAAAAATATAAAATATAAAAAACAGTCACCACTACCTGTAGCTTCACTAACGACGGTGGCTGTTTTTTATATTTTTTTATTTTTTAAATAATTTTTTAATATTATTTTATTTTATTTTTGTTTTCAGTATTATTTATAATATTTTATTTTTTATTTTAATTTAAAAAGACCAATATACCCCTCTTAGGGGTGGTAATTTGGATTTAAAAGGTTTTGTGGGTGGCACATTGTCATCAAGCCAACCTTGGATGACGATAGTTGTTTAGCCTTTTCTAAATGGATTCCAACAAGAGCAGCTTATCAACACAAATCAATTTAATGATTGACAGTTTTAAATTGAGTGAGTTACAACAATACCATGGCGATGTCCGTCAAATAAAGGTCAGAAGACTTATTCTCACCCATAGTTTGAGACAAGGGCAAAGTGTCATCCCTAAGATTTTAAAAACCCAATCTCCCATCATTAAAAATATTTTTTATAATTTTTATACTAAAATGACTAAAATACCATTTGAGAAATAAAAAATTTTTAAATAATTTTTAAATAAAAAATTTAAAAAAATTTAAAGTAACTACCACCTCCGATGTCGGTAGTGGTAGCCACCGAAAAAGAAATCAGGTGACTGTTTTCGATCATCTAGTTCTAAGGGAGGTCAAATCTAGCATCTCTATTCGATAGAAGCGGCCAAATCTGGCCGCCTCCGCTAGAAAGAAATGCCAGAAACGGCCAGTAAAACCAAGGACGGTCCTCTCTGACCGTTTCCATTTTATATTTCTGGCGGAGGTGGCCGGATCTGAGCCCCTCCGCCTAAACTAGAGGCGGCCAAATCTGGTCGCCTCCACCAAACAGGTTGGCCAGATCTGACCTCCCCTAGAATCAGGTGATCGAAAACGGTCACTTAGTTCTTTTATCGATGGTCATCGCCACTGGCATCGGTGGTAGGGGTTACTTTAAAATTTTTTAAATTTTTTAATACTTTATATTTATAAAAAATTTATTTTATTATTTTTTAAAATTTTAATCTTAAAAAGATAAAAACACTCATGAACTATTACTGTTTACTAATAAATTTAATATTAAATTTGATTGGAGAGTGAGAAACTGAGTTTTTAAAACTTTAAGGGTGACATTTTGTGTCCGTCTCAAACTATGGATAGGAATAAGTCCTTTGAACCAAAATAAAAAGAATAATAATGGCATTAACAACATTCAACTAATCGCATTGAACTTAAAACCTAATAATTATCTTAAATCAGAGCATTTTACACTAACAAACTTTGGTTCATTCTCCTAACCAGAATCGACTTACGTTATCTGGCCGATACGTCAGCGGTTATACTTATATTTGTGCACTTACTACTCTTCAGGTAATATAAAGGGAAAAAAATACAGTAAAAGACAGCCTTAACCCTAACCTAGGCGACCTCTTCTGCCCCTGTGACTCAATAATCATCTCTGGATCTCCACCTCTGTTCCTCACTCTGTGTCTTCGCTGCCGCCTCTGACTGAAAAAGGTTTCATATTTTTTTATTTTTTATTTTTAACATTTTGTTATTATTCAATTGTTCCTTTATCATTTATATTTATTGTACATGATCTCGTTCTTGATTATTTATATTTGTTTTCAGTTGTTGTACAGACAAGTCGAAGATAACGTATCAACCGTCTTAACTTCAATTTTCTTTATTTGTAAGTTTATTTTCTATCCCAACTCTCTTAGTTTGCGTTATTTCATTTGAATGGTTTTAGCTAGGCGTATCTTGAATCAAGTTTATGACTTTTTTTATTCAGTTTTATTATATCGCGATCAAATTCAGTGTGATATTGTTATACTAAATGGTTGATCATTGAATATTAACTGATTTTATTGAGAGTTGAGCATCCGATTGCATCTTAAATAGGGTTTTGATGATGATGATGATGATATGTTAAACTTTACATATTAGTGGAAGAAACATGTATTTTTTAGGCTTATTAGATGCACAATCTCAGGAGGGTGATATAAATATAGTTGGAACAAAAATGTAATTATTGGAATGGAAAAAACTTATTAGGAAGAAACTTGTTTTCTATTTTATATGGTATAGTATTTGGAATGTTTGGCTTTTCCTAGAAATTTTCTTATGAGTTTTTGCTATTCTCTGTTTGTTGAAAGTATGGTTGCCTCTTTTTGCAACTCATTGATTGCTTGTTGAACATATTTAAAATTACTTTAAATATTCCATTGCCATGTGAAATATATCACTGTTTTGTGCAGAAGTACTGCAAACTCCTTGTTTATGTTTTCATTTTTCTGTTGTTCTATGATCCTGTTAACAGTGTAGGCTATTGAATTGGTCAGGCAATTGTAGTAGTAGTTGCCTTTGTTATCTTGTATTATTATTATAATGTTTTAGCTGTGAACGCCTATTGTTTCTTCTGATATTAATCTGGCATGGACTTGTTAAATTGGTTGTAAGTGCAGATTTGACATCCATAAGATTCATATGTAAAGAAGGGTTCTGAAGCAGCATAAAACGATTTAGGATCTCGGTACCAGGATAGTCCTCGCTTTTCTTTGAGGATTTTGAAGCATTATGGTAATCCACGGGAGTCATCCTCTAATTACCTACTCAAAAGAGATTGTAGATGAAAAGCCGATTTTTGTTTCTTCAAATTGTCTTCCTGTAAAGGCTTCAAAATATGAACCTGCTGGTCATGCTTTTCATGCTGCTGCACTTAAACTCCTTGGATGTGAGGAAGATACTGATGTTGATGATCAGAAAGTCTCCAACGATAAGGAGCAGACATCCTTGCCACAATATGAGTCTTATAGTAGCAAAGGTAAAAAGAAGTCAGGTACAGGAAGCAATCAGCAAGATCATTATGCATTGCTGGGATTGAGTCATTTGAGATACCTTGCCACAGAGGATCAGATAAGAAAAGCTTACCGTGAGACTGCTTTGAAATACCATCCTGACAAGCAGGCTGCACTTCTTCTTGCTGAGGACTCTGAAGCTGCAAAACAGACAAAGAAAGATGAAATAGAAAGCCACTTTAAGGCTGTCCAAGAGGCATATGAGGTTTTGATTGACCCTGTGAAGAGAAGGATATATGACTCCACGGATGAGTTTGATGATGAAATCCCATCTGACTGTTCCCTACAAGATTTTTTCAAGGTCTTTGGTCCAGCTTTTATGAGGAACGGAAGGTGGTCAGTTAATCAACCAGTACCCTCCTTAGGTGATGAGAGTACTCCTCTAAAAGAGGTCGATAATTTTTATAATTTTTGGTATAGCTTTAAAAGTTGGAGAGAGTTCCCACATGCAGACGAGTTCGATCTTGAACAGGCGGAGTCTCGTGATCATAAGAGATGGATGGAAAGGCAAAATGCTAAACTTTCAGAAAAAGCTAGGAAGGAAGAACATGCACGAGTGCGCACTCTGGTTGACAATGCATACAAACGAGACCCTAGAATTCTAAAGAGAAAAGAGGAGGAGAAAGCTGAGAAGCAAAGGAAAAAGGAAGCTAAATTTCTGGCAAAGAAGTTGCAGGAGGAAGAAGCTGCCAGGGCTGCTGAAGAGGAGAAACGCCGAAAAGAGGAGGAGGAAAAACAAGCAGCTGAAGCTGCATTACAACAGAAGAAACTGAAGGAAAAAGAGAAGAAGCTCTTGCGCAAAGAGCGGACTCGTCTTAGAACACTTTCAGCATCCATTGTATCCCAGCAGTTGCTTGATCTCTCTGAGGAGGATGTGGAAAGTCTGTGTATGTCACTTGATATTGAGAAGCTGAGAAGTTTGTGTGATAAGATGGAAAACAAGGAAGGCCTGGAACAAGCAAAAGTTATTAGGAATGCACATGGAATTGCTGATGAATGTGAGTGTAAGAAACAAGATGAGAGGAAGAATTTACAGCAGAATGGTTCTGTTGAGGCTAATGGAAGTATCCCTTTAAAACGTTTTGAAAAGAAGGAGAAGCCTTGGGGAAAGGAAGAGATTGAGCTGTTGAGAAAAGGAATGCTGAAATATCCCAAAGGAACGTCTAGAAGGTGGGAGGTTATTTCAGAGTACATTGGCACAGGAAGAACTGTGGAAGAAATTCTGAAGGCAACCAAGACAGTCCTCCTCCAGAAGCCTGACGATTTAAAAGCTTTCGATTCTTTTCTTGAGAAGAGGAAACCTGCACAGTCCATTACTTCTCCCCTGACAACTAGGGAAAATGTGGAAGGGGTATTGACACCTCAGGGGACTCAAAATACAGCTGCAAAGGTGGTTATCCCAGAAGAGTCTTCAAGTTCAAATAGTCCTGTGGATGTGTCTGCTCAAAATGGAGTTTCTTCAAATTCCGACCAAGATGTGTGGTCTTCTGTACAAGAAAGGGCATTGGTTCAGGCTTTAAAAACCTTCCCCAAAGAAACCAGTCAGCGCTGGGAGCGAGTTGCAGCTGCTGTTCCTGGAAAGACTGTGAATCAGTGTAAGAAAAAGTTTGCACTGCTTAAGGAGAACTTTAGAAATAAGAAAACTGCGGCTTAGTTTTTTCAGTTGCCTCCTACTGCTGCTTAGAAAACGAAAGTGTTAGACATGAGAGAGATCTTTCCAGTTATCGCTTTTAAGTTTGATTATTATCTGGTTTAAGGCGGTGATCTCTTGAAGGATTATTATATGGTAAAAGAGAGCGTCTGGAATCTGTCTGGTGTTGTTACCCATACAGGTATTATAGCTGAAACTTTTTGTGATGGAGAACCTTTTAGATACAGGTATTAGGATATCCAAATTTTCTTGATATATGGCCGAAGAAGGTACTCCATATTGATGGAGATTGAGATTAATTTTGTAATCTTTTATTTTTTGTTATCAGAAGGCGTAATATATTATTGTATTGGTTTAATTCTATGTTTTATTGATAGAGAAGAGGGGATCGTGTTTTAAGCCACCTCAATTCAGAGTCGGGACTAATTAGAAGCGTCTAATTTTAGACACCTTGAATAAGGTTATCGGTGACACAGTTTTAAGGGGATAATTCTTGAAAGATATTATAATTTGCTTGAATAGGTAACCTCTAAAACTTGGTTACTGTTGTCAAGAAAAGAACTTGACCTTCTTGAAATCTTTTAGTCTACATGAGATCCTGAAATTTAATATTTGTATGCTATGCTATGCCTTGCCTTGCCTTACCAATTCACTCAAATTCTGCTTGGCTGAGAATTCTAAATTCGATGAAGATAATGGCATTTTCACCTTAGTGAAAAGTGTCAGGTCACGGCCAGACGATTTCTCTAATATTTCTGAAGTCTACAATAGGGAATACAGCACATGTATAACATCTAATCACCCGACCCGATATCCTATAATAAGAGGAGCAACACTATGTATATTTCTTTATAACTAGTACTAATTTGATAATCAATGTTGATATGGCAAATAAATAGCTAAGTAAAGATCATATGCCTGGATTAATAAATAATTACCGTTTTCAGGTTTTACAGGAAAACTGCTGCAAAAAGGAGATCATGATTCCTATTTCCTAATACAAAATCAAATGCAGCTTCTAACAAAGAAATTTCCGTCCAAATGACTGCCCAGGTTTAATCCTCTGAAAAACAAATTTACAGAAACATTCTCTTGCCTTATTGTCTAAATTGGCATTGAGATTGAGGTAATCTTGAGATTGAACCTACCATAGTTCCCTTCCCTACCACACAAAATATTGAGATGGTTATTGAAACTAGTGTTCAAGTAGAGGAACCTAAGAACTCTTAAGAAAAAATATTGAAGTAATCAATTGATTTATGCTTGCATTGGCATGATGAACCAAAACAAGCTAAACAATGTAAACAATACCTACAAGGATGCATTGTGAATAAATCTCCTCTCATAAAAACCAGTCACTTGGTCAGCCACAGCCCACATAATGGCCTGGCCAGGGGGAATCCTCATGAGCCGAGGCAGCAGTCCTTTCCACAAGGCATGAAGCCCCTCCTCAGCATATATTGTTCTGATAGCATGAATCATGCCTTTGTACTTCAACTCACCCCCAGCTCGACTCTGTGCCATTAACCTTGTTTTGACAACATCAAAGGGGCCAGTGCATACTGGACCAACTGTTCCTGCAAGGAATCCCGATATCATAGATTGCCATGGTTGAAGGACTTTTCCATCACCTTCATGTTTCTTCCATAAAAGTACATCAAAAGCATTTTTAGCAGTGAACATGGCAGCCTGGTTTGTCCCATTGCGCATAACAGTTGGGGCAGCCCCTGCCCAGAGTCCAAGAAACCCTTCTTCACGGACAATCATACGAGCACAGTGTATTGGACCCTTATACTTCAGAAGTTCAGGACTCAACCCTTTCTGCTGCTGTAATCTAATTTTCACCACCTGCACCGATCCATAAGCAGTCAACTTATAAGCAATCTCATTTTTCTTAAAAAACATATGGGAAACAGAAACATTGTGGATGCTTGTACATTTGAAACAAGAAACCAATTAAATGGCATAATTGTGAGATGAGGCTAATTAACCAGCCAACAAAAATTTTAAAATAGTCTTTATTAGTTGAATATCAATGTTGTAATGTCTTCTATCTCAAATCACCACAAGTAGACTTGTTTTCAATCCTACTCGGTCACTTTCAGTAAGCACGAGCTTTCAGCATAGAACACATACAATGTGTTGAGAGTTTGAGCTAGACATGCACATGTGAACTGTGAAATTCTCATTATCTTATATTTTCCTCTCAAATCTTCCAAATGCATGGCAAATTGACTTATATTGATATCTCACACATGAAGAATTTATCAATCTACTTTTCTTTAATGTACACATAGAGGTTGTCATATATTATTACATGAGCATGATATTCCATTTTCTAACCTAGTGCACTTGTTGATTGACTACAGAATACTATCCACTATTACCCTCTTATCAGGAAAACCTATCTGCTATGAATATGGCATCACATAATAAAAGAAAGAAGTTAATTACACTAGCAGTTTACAAAAGTAATTATCAAGTGGTCTTGAAAATACAAGGCAGCACAGGTAATCAAGATAGGGCAATGGATAAACTAAATATTTCCCAAAGGTTGCACCAATAGATTCACCAAAGTTAACCAAGATTCACTCAAGTATTCAGCAAAAGCTATGATATGCAGATAATGTTGATATTGCCACCAACTCCACAAATATAGAAAACATTATATAATTAACATGATCATAATTCAAAACTCGATGCGGAGCTAGAGAAGAATTGTCTGATATCTACTATATTATGTCTATTAAAAATGAAATGCCTTATATAACTCCAGCATTCCACTGCAGAAAATTTCGCTCTCTCTATCTCCATCTCACACAAACGACAGATTGACAACAGAGATCCATAAACTTCAACCTCTGGCCTAACATTTCTACAAAATTAATTGAAAAGCATTCTGAAGCTTCAATCAGCAATGCTTTCAAAAGTAAATCCCTTCCCTTTAACCAGAGGCAATACTATTCAAACTACAGACACACATCTTTAAGTCACTTTCAACGATCACCCACGAGGGCAAAGCAGATTCATTCCAAACAAAAGAATTGCATTGATTTCCCTTAATTTTTCATAAGCACCGTCACTACCAAAAGCAATATCAATAAACCAGCAACTACTAAACTAATACATCTAAAATAATACATTCTCCAGTAAATTTAAATATTAGAAACTTAACACAAAATATTTCCTAAGAATCCATATTTCATTATGAACTCGAAAACAAAATGATACTTATATTCATATAATAACCCAAGTCAGGAAAACGAAAATCAATAGCCCAAAATTACAAAATTCCCCATTAAATTTCTCTTTTTCGTCCACAAAATTTAAAATACTGTAAAACGGACCTCGAAAGGAGTAACAATAGCGAGTGCTTCAAGAACACCAGCACCAAACCCAGAAAGAATTCGACCGTGATTACTAATTTTCCCAGTTTGTGAATCCTTAAAAGCTGATTGAAGCACCGCATTTGACCCCATTCGAAGCGTGTACTTCAGTGTCAAGTGTGTAGCGAAGGGAGTCAAGCCCTTCCAGAGAGCCCGCACGCCTTCCGTACGGGATACGGTAGCGCCGCAGTGGATTATTCCCTTGTAAGTACCCGTCCTATCCAGCTGTAACCTCGTCTTGATGACGTCGATGGGTTGTAAACAACATGCCTCCACGATTCCTCCCAGCGAACCCGATACTGCCTTCATGTACGGCGGGATCGATTTCCTGGGATTCGAGTTGGGGCTCTGCAGGTCTCGCTCTTGTGTTTTCATGGTTTAGATGGAAAATGAATTGACGGAATTGGGATCGAGAAAGAAGAAGAGAAGAAATTGTTTTGGCTTCTCTTCTTCTTCTCCTCCTCCTTAGGATTCTGAAAGATTTTTCGTTGAACTTTGAAGTTGTTGCTCAAGATTTGAAGTTGTTTGAGATGCAGCCCACGTGAGCTGACAAGTTTTGGAACAAGTATAAAATACAGCTGAGAGCCTGAGACGAATGCTGTGGCTGGCGCAGAATTATTGCGACTTGTTTGTTACACTAGAATTTTTTTGTCGCCTTCCTGCCCTAAGAACACCGAATAAGTGTAGGTGTTACAGAATCATTTTATTTTTTATTTTTTAACCCTAATGGTTATAAATAATATTTTTTATTGAAAATAAATTTTATTAAAAATATATAAAATTATAAATTAGTCATTAATTTCTTTTTAAAAATGTATATATTATAAAACTATTATTCAATATAATTTATTATATTATTTTAAATTTGTTAAGATTAATTATTATTTGTTGAAGTTATTAAAAGCCAATAGATATTTTAAAATTTTCAAAAAACTTTAAAACTTTTCTAAATTTTTAATAACCCCTAAATTGTTTCAAAATGGCCTCTAAAATTTTTATAATTTATAGCTACTCTCTATATGAATATAAAACAAACACACCTTTAACTAAATGCAAAAAAAAAAAAAAAAAAAAAAAGGAATAAAGGGAAAAGAAAAAGAAAATAAGTGGCTCTTTATACAATTTGTATATTTGAAAAGTTTATATTTAATTTTTGTTAATGATGTAGATATGTAATCTCAAAGGCTTTTAATCTCAAATGAGCTATAATACCCTAGACAAGTTAAATCAAGCTTGAATAGGATTTGATTTTGATAGCACTGAAACTCTATAAAAATAAAGCCTATAAGATTTTAATCCTAGATATATGGGATTACAACCTTATAAAAATTAACTATATAGAATTTTAATCTTAGTTAAAATTATAAGTTTGACTAATTTTTATAGAATTTGTGTTGTTTGGTTCACTCAAGAATAAGAGACACATTCCTAATTCTCATATTTTAATCTGATAATATGTTGAATATTATTGTTAAAAGTTGTTTGTAACAAGCAAAAGAACCCTTTCATACTTAGGGTTAGTATTTGACAGTTTAAAGAGGCCAATTAAAACTAAAATAAGCCAAATTTTAAAAAAAAAAAAACAAATAAACACAAAATTAAACACGTCAGACATGCCAAAATTTTTCTCCTCTCGCCCCAGTGAGAAGATTGCACGTCGCAGTGGCCAGCGTAGCGTGCATGCTTCGCTGTGAAGTCTTAGTTTGTCGCAGCTTGAAGTTTATGGAATCCTCAGTGGGAATAAATATCATATGATGCTGGACATCATGATGCTGCGGTAGTAGGTTTCCTCACAGCGGCGCTAGTGCGGTCTTCCATATGCACTTAGCCTATTTCCTCTCTGGGGCGCTCCTAAATCAAACTCCTTTCGAGTATGGGCCTTCTTGAGCTTGAATAAGGTTGATGTAAGTTGGTTCTTCACGTCCCTTCGAGGCTGACACATTTTGATCAATCTCTCTCAATGGCCAGTTTAATAAGGCACAAACAAATCCATGCGATGCTTTCTTGTAGAAGTTGTGACAAATCCTTCAAAGATTGTCTCAACTCTCTCCCAATCTAAACCACATAAGTTGATTTAGGGTTTTATAAAAATTTTGAAAAAAATTAATTAGTAGAGATAACGAAGTTGTTTCAATTTTTAATACTATTTTTTTTATTAATAGAGTTTTATTTTTTATGAAAAAATGTTATTTAATATTCAATTTTGAGTGATAAAGTGTTATTTATACTAACTCAAATTGAAAAGCATTGAGAGTCACACCTTGGGTGGGAAAATGTTATATGCTCTAAAATTAAATACATGGCCTTAAAATGAATATTAGTATAGACCTAGGGCACTGAGATTGAAAAATATATTATTAAAAGAGCTAAAAGTTATAATTACCGTATTAAACGTATTATTCTTTTCATCTAATATCTTATAATATAATTATTGAATTGATAATAAAATAGCTAGACCAACGAAAATGACAAACATATTGAAGAAAGAGAATCGACAAATGGAGAAAATTAAAACTAATTACTAAAAATTGATGAATTTAAACAAAATACGAAAGTTTTCGAATCAATAGTTGTTTGAACTATTGAATTAGAAATTGGGGTTTTAAGACTTTTAATATAGTCTAATCAAGACGATCAAAAATAACAATTCGTATGTAGGTGTGGTGGTACGCAATGTTGGCGAATGCAGTTGATGATGGTGGAATGAAGACGGGGTGTGTGGCGTTGATGGTGCTTGTGGCAATGGTGCAAGACATGGATTTACAAGTGAAATTGATGGAGTGAGGCAATGATGGTGAGTGGCATTGAAGGTGCACAATGTGGAAAAGAGTGACGCTTATCATATGCGATATGATGTACATGCATCACACATTGGAGATGTGTGATATGATGGTGTGAAGAAACTAGGAGTGTAAAACGCAATCACACAAAAACCGTAGTCGTCGCACAATTGAAAGAGAGCTGAAAATGTTGGGACTACTGGAAAGTGGCCAATTGATGAGACGGAATTCCATTGGGTTGGAAAATGTCTTTCACTCTTCTTAAATGGCCCAGAAAGGAGAACAATGGACTTACATAATTCAAGTAGCCCAATTGTGATTACAGCCCGCCCATGTTCACAGTGAATTTCACACCGTATAATTTTGGCCGATGAACTTGTTCCCACCCATAGTTTGAGGCAGAAACAATTCCCGCTCACTAACGTTTAAAAATTCAAAATTTTACCCTCCAACTAAATTTAATAATAAACAGTAATAATTTAAAGATATTTTTATTTTTTTAAGATTCAAATTTTATATAAATAAAAAATATTTAATTTTTTTTTTATATTTAAAAAACTTAAAATTAAAAAAAAAATTAAAGTAACCATCGTTGCTGATGCCAGCGGTGGTGGCCGCTGATAACAAAATTAGATGATCGTGTCCGACCATCTGGTTCCAGGAGAGGACAAATTTGGCCTTCGTGTTTTATAGAAGCAGCCAGATCTGACCATCGAAAACAATAAAAAATGGTCGGTATTGATCTCAATGACTGTTTTTGATCATTTTTTCTAACGGAAAAAGTAAGATCTAGTCTCTTCTTCTAAAATTACAGGTGGTCAGATTTGATATCTCCTAAAATTAGATGACAGAAGACAGTTATCTGATTCTGTTATCGATGATTACTATCGTCGATTAATTTTTTTAAAATTTTTTATATTTAAAAATTATTTTATAATTTTATTATAAATTTTTATTTTTTTAAAAAGTATTTTAAATATTTTATTTAAAAACTTATAAAAAATATCTAAATTTTAGTTTAAAGATGAGATTCTAAACTTTATAAAGTTAATGGGTTGCAATTGTGCCGCCTCGGGTGGGAACAATTAATTTTATTACACCAACCTGGGCTGAGTCGTGTCATTTTGCAGCTTCAAGCAACGGCGTGTCATTGCTAGATGACTCTGTCTCTTCCATGTCGTCGCGTCGATCACCTTACGTGTCTCTCTCCGTAAAACTCACCTAGTCGCCATCACATCTCGCAATTCTTCTCACTAATCATCTATATAAACCCGCCGAATTCCGCTTTCCAAGCACAGCATTCTTTGAAGTGTAACGTTTGCAGAAGAACAGAAGCAAGCTAAAGTTACAAGAAGAAGAAGGTCGAAATGGCATCTGGGCAGGAAAGACGAGCTTGACGCAGGGCAAAGCAGGGAGAGACAGTTGTTCCTGTTGGAACTGGTGGCAAGAGTCTGGAGGCTCAGGAACACCTTTCTGAGGGTACTACATAGCCCCTTTGTATGTATATGAATAATGATTGTTTAGTTTATTACTTGTTTTTATAAATATGAAGTCACTTTTTTATATATTGGTGATGAAGGGCGTCACCGTGGAGGGGAAAGAAGGAAGGAGCAACTTGGGAGTGAAGGGTATCAGGAGGTGGGGCGGAAAGGTGGGCTGAGCACCATGGACAAGTCTGGAGGAGAACGTGCTGCTCAGGAAGGAATTTCGATTGACGAGTCCAAGTACAGGACTCGTAGTTAGTTAATATATATATATATATATGGGTGCCTAGACTCGTTGCTAATGAGCAAAAATAATAAATAAGGAAGTCGGGAGTCTAGATTGTCCAGACCAGTGTAAGAAGTCTATTTTGTGTTAGTTTGAGGCTTTCTGTACTCTGCTGTTTGAATCTAATGCAATGCTTCCGTAGAATAATATGCAAAGGAGTTTTTAAGTTTGCATTTGGCAGAAGTAGAGGCTCCAACCAGTGACTCTGAGAACTCAAAAAGGCTTTCTCTATGATCCTTTTTCTTTTTCCATGGCGCTGAAATATATCAAAGCTAGAATCAGTCGCATATATTTGGTGGGAAGCCGATACTTAATACCTGTTTAATTGCCTATCACATTAAGCATATTAATGCTTATACTTTTCCGCTACAAACACATATTAATTTATGTGGATGAACTTTTTGTGCTATGACACGTGAAGGTCATAATGCAAGAATCAAATAAACTCCATGTGTTCGACTTTGAGAAATATTTTCCATGTTTTTATATATATATACACATATATTAAACCGAAATTGATACCCTACTTTTGGTTCCCGTAGCTTCCAGTTTCAGATGGAACCAAAATCAGAATTGAGACATAGAGATAAAAGAGGATTTGCCGTTTCCTATTATATTATACTCATGAATAGATTATATTGAAATTTTCATAATACTGTATTTTTACAAATAAAATTTAAAAATATTTTTGTGTGATTTTTTCTTTTATAATCTTTTTTTAAGGATTTTATAGTGTTTTAAATTTCTTTTACATAAAATTTAGTTTGAAAATAAGGTAAATATTTTTCATAATCTAATCGATTTGAAAAATATTTCTGAAATAGTTTTTTTTTTTTTTTTTAATTTTGTTAAAAATCATAATCTTTTATAGTTGTATAACATGTAGTACACGGATCTTATAAGTTTAAGGTTTTGGTTCTTAGTTTTAGATACTAGTTAGTTTCGATTCCGATTTTGATTCTTGAAAATTTTACATAATACTTTAATCATATGACAAGTAATCTCATTCTTATTAAGTATCAAAAAATTATACTTTTAATTTTAATTATATTTTTTATTTAATAAATTTAGTTGACGAAGTTCATCAAAATCAGTTGCATTTGTAACTCAAGTAAATCGAACGAGGACTGAGGAGATGATTTCTCTGGCAGCCTAAGCTAAGACACAATGATAATTTCATATTTGTTTTAGTATTACGGGCTTGTAATTTTTTTGTTGATAATAGCGCCACGGTGATGTTCGGCTGAACCATATTAAAAACCAAACCTCTGCTTTCTCCATTACATTTGCTCTCAGACTTTTCGGTTGAATTCTCCACTTTCTCTACTCTATCTTTGTATGGTCATACGAAGATACTGTAGGATTGACCCAGCATCTGCTTTCACTGTGATTCACCGCAACCGCTGTGCGTTCGTGTCATTCTGCTTGCCTGTTAGGATTGACTCAGCATCTTCTTGTCACTACATCGTTTGCTACTTGCTTTGAAATCTCGCGAGAGTCTGCTCTATAAATAAATGCATACAGTTCATAAATAAATGACTACTGGAACGGTCCGTGATGATAAACCAACACAGAAAACTCAAGAAAAAGGTGCTATAATTCGTGATAACATGGAACTAAAAAATGAAATGTCTTTGTTGTCTCAGAAAATGCACAACGTATAGTACACATCTATCAGCTTCATACATAATCTGGAATATAAGATTACAGATAAGTACTAAATAATATAAACGTAATGATCCCTCAGGACACGTGGAGGATGCAAAGAATCGCAACCGACTGAGATAATTAAATGGACTCCTGTCAATTGATTGACTTGTAGAAACTTGCCATGGCTGGCTGATATAGCTGCTGTGTTCCTGCTTCATCACTTACGTGACCCCTTCTTCCCTTGTGTCTCAACGATCTCTTATCTTCTCAAAAAAGGCCCTTCCTCCACATATAAGAATAAGCCCTTCACTTTCATCTTAAAGTTGACGGAGTTTCCGTTTTAAGATCAAGAACTAAAAAAATATGGCTTCAGAGCAGCAAAGGGCAGAACATGAGGCCAATGTAAGGTAAGGAAACAGTGGTGGGACAGTCGACAACAACCTCCAGCGCCTTGCCGAGAGTCTCTCTCTTTCTTCATCTGCTTATATATATATTTGCATAGTCTTATGTTAAATCTGTTCATTTGCGTGTTTGAAAATCGTGGTGATTATCTTTTTTATGGTTATGTAGCGCACCAAGGAGGGCAAACAAAGGGAGAGCACCTTGGAGTACCAGGATACCTGGACTCAAGAGGCCATCAAAATCAGGGACAGCAGACAAAGGAGCGGGATGGGGCTGAAAGCAGCAAAGAGATGGGGCGGGCGGGGGCTGCAGAAGCAGGCGAAGTTGACACAACTGTTCGTAAGTTCCGCATTTTCTGAGACCATGCAGCATCGTCAGCTTATGTTCTCTTTGTTGCAGTAACATGTTTGTGACTTCTGAATATTTTCCAATATGCTGTTCACCCATTAAAACGAAGGCCAAGCAACATAATTTAATGTGGGCAAATAAATCCAAATTCAGGCTCAAAAATAGAAAATGGAACTCTTGGTGCGTCGTAAGTTCTTAAAACATGCTCTTCATTACACAACATTTTGCGAGGCAAGGTGGGAGAAGGCAGCTGGAATAATGAAGTTTAGCCGAGTTTTACAGATAGATGATGAGCCAAAAACGATGTTCAGATCACTTTTCCTACAATCATAATGTTTTCGTGTTTCCTCTTTCTTCTATATCTCCCCTCCGTACGAAACTGCTTGAGAACATCAGGGAGGACTTACTGCTAAAGCGGTGACAAGCAAACCAAGCACCAGAAACGGCTGGGCACTAGCCTGAAACGGAAATAATGCAACAACAAGCTTTAGCATCTGGAAATTGAAGGATAACAATTTTATATGGTTTAAGTGTTAAATATACTAAATTATATTAATATAATCTTCAATTTGATGTATATGCACATAAGGTGCTACGTTCAAATCTAAACAATCGAATATTTTTAGCTTTTCCTTATAAAATACATGCTGAGTTTGATCAGAGGTAAGTCACCGATCAAACCGCTACTACGAAACGGCCACTCTAGTGCTCTAATTTGTTACCCAGAGAGATACAGAGAAGGTACCTGATATTTAACGTCATATTTTACAGGATCTTTGAGGAAGTACTGAAACTGCAGCACCCAAGTATTGAAGTGAGTTTAGTGCTCAGAAAGGTACTAAGAAATACATACTATATAACTAAATATTCCCAGCAGCAACACGCATGTGTAACTGTTACAGGACCACAAAAACATTTTGTCTTTTGCTGAAAATGATAATCTATTGCTAAGGAGGAGTGAGTTTGTTCTTACGGGGCTCATAATTTCTTAACAACGCAATCTTACCAATAGGGCAGTTGAACCTAATTAACTCACCAGCCGTAACCATGAATGATAAAAAGTTTATTGCAGAGATGTTTTACCTGAAAGACGACTTGTGGAATTATCAAAGCTAGCAAGGCTAGTGCGTAATACGGTTTACCAGCCCCTAATAGATAACCTGAAATTGTGAGTATATACTGCGATGAGCCATCTTCATGAAGTATGTAAAACACAATCCAATATTATTTTGCAAACCAATCAACAAAGGATCCTGTTTAACTGTTACTTAAATAAGTCTGTGTTCATATGAGCTTTAATTTCTTCAAGCATAGTTCTTTGAATTTTTTAATATAAATAATAATAATAATAATAATAATAAAACCTTAATAAAGTTCTTTGTTTAATTAGCCATTACCACAAATTGAACATATGTTAATAAGCTTACTATTATATTGAGCAAGAAAAATTATTTTTTTCTTGAAGCAAGATATTGAAGTGATTAAGAATAATGTACCAGCCACAGATAACTGAGTTATGTCGATTGCACCAACGCATATCCATTTAGCAGTTTCAGCACCAAAAGCTACTGGAATTGACTGTCCAGCAATACAAAGAAGATTATGATAAATACTTATAAGAATACATGTGTTAATTCAATTTAAGATATGCAAAATGGTCGACTTGAAAACAAACAATTGGCCCTGCCCCCACTTATATGACATGTAATAGAATGGACTACAAACGAAACCTGAAGTCCCATCGCTCTATCTCCTTCGATACTCTTAAAGTCATTTACGATTGCAATACCTAACTGAACCATCATATTAGTAAAACAAATCAGCTTCAGTCAGAAAATTTTATGATGGCATACACCAAGATGTAAAAAACATACCCCAGCTATACTGTACAATAGAGTGAGAACAATTATATCAGGTGTAAGCGTCCCGAACAAAGCTTGACCAGCCCACCTATTAAAAAGATGATAGAACAATACTTATTTTGCAGCAAAGCAATGTAACATTTATAGCACAATACCTATTATACAATAAAGTAAACTCCATTTTAGAACCTCTTCCACAAGATTGGTAGAACATAGTTCTTCTACAGCATGGAAGCGTCCATACATGCATACTAGTAAAATGAGTATCATGAAAATAAATCAACATACAACTGATAGTCCTTCCTACAAGTATTTTACACAATGAAGAAGCAATCATGATGACAATTCATTTTACTAGAACACTTGGGTGCACTCTATGAACTATCATGAAAAGTATTAATACTTTAATCAGAAAAGAGAAACATTTATTGATTGTGATATAACTGTTGTCTCAGTCAAAAGTATCGCATCAGTCATGGTTGACAATGGTGAGTAATCGACAAACACGAGTTTGAATGGTCAAGTTAAAACATTTTAAATGGATAATATAGGTATCAGGCTGTTGAAAACCCAGGATGGACTTCAATTTTGCCAAAAAGATTATCAAGGAAAGATTTGGAGGGAAAATCACACCATGGCAAACTTATGTAGCTTGCTCCCAATGCAAAATTTCCAATCCATCCATTTTGTTTCAGCTGCAACAATTATCAGAGACACAGTCAACCTTTACCAGATTTACTTCTATAACATGAGAGGAAGCAAAGTTATTTAACTTAATAAGAGGAAGAAAAAGACAAATGTAAAAACTACCTTCAGAGGTGGGGCAGAGTATATGTATGACAGCAAGGACCCACCCAGAGCTAGGTACAACACTATTGGGAAGTTATGTCCTGCCTGTTAAGGAGAAGGATTCATAGGACAATTTTAAAATTTGTTTGTATGGGATACATACTGAGTTTACCACAACAATGTGAATTACCTACCCACACATCTAACAAACCAGCTAAGCCAAGGCCTGCTAGAAGAAGCACCCATATCTGAGTAATGACCTGAGCAAATTGTTTTTGGAAAAGTAAGAGAAAAGCAGTGTGTCGATGCCAAAATATTTTATAAGAAACCAATGTCGTTTGATTATATACCTCATTCTCAGAGATTGCACCAGACGGAATTGGACGATAAGGTTCATTAATTGCATCAATTTCTCGATCATACCAATCATTAATTGTCTACATTGTGAAACAGCATGCAATTTTACATTATTGCATTTAAAGCTCTCATTTAATCAAGCAAGACACAACTCTAAATCCATCAAAAAAAGTACTTGTGTATAGCCAGTGAGACAAGGGCCAGACATCATCATGCAAACAATTGATTTAGCGACATCTTCCAAATTCCAATGGAAGTTTCCTACAATGTGGATCAAATCACGCAAACATAACTTAGAAGAGAGGAGAATCAAAATTATTATATTTGCATAAAGATACATCACTAATGAAATAAGAAAGATTAATGAAAAGCACCAGCTAGAACACTGTCCACGCCTACATCTTTGTAATGCCAAAACATAGCAGATATCCTCCACACTTTGTCAAAATAATTAAATACAACTGATTATATTATACATAAGTTGTTTTTAAATGATTTTATAGAAGTTATATTGACTTTCAAAGTCAAAAGATAGAAGCGCCTCAATATTTCATCCTACAGATTTTGAGGGGACTGGTGAAGTTTAGAGACAAATTAAACAATAGTGAACATATTAGAACTTAATATAAGACTCACTGCCAAACAAGAAGTTATACACAGGAGGAGAGAAAACCTATAAAACTTCTAATATACACTCAATGTACCATGAGGTAACCATCTTCGGGCTCTTAACACTCTTTAAAGGTACATAATTTCCATAGAGACTGTCTAAATTGAAACAATATTAACTCAGAAAGGGCCTTCAAATTTCAGGAAAAAATATTAACCAAAGCAAAGTACCAGAAGCAGCAGCTCCACAAACTACTCCCCAAACTAATGGAGGCCAAGTAACAGGCTTTGTCAGTTGCAGACGAATCTTCCATTTATTCTGCAGAACAAAGTCAAATCCTGTTTAATCTGCTTTGTATTTTACCAAAAAGTATTAGTATTTTACAAATTATATATCAATCATATCAATACACGTAATTTCTCAAAACTTGCAATGACTGTTAGCATTTGTCAGAACAAATGACAAACAAAAATCAATGTCAATGTTAAATTCTTTATTATTTTAATACTGAAGACACCTATAAGAAATCACAGCAAACCTTAAAAACTGCACAGACGTTGTATACCATTTCCACCTAATATAAAATCAGGAAGCTACTTTTCAGATGTAGCACACAACTTAACACCCTCCTAAGATAAATTAGAGCATGATGTTTGTCAGGCTCGCTACTATTCCTTTCATTTAGCACGATAAAAAAATTAAAGCTCGGAATTAAGTAGAACCCAGCACTGAAGACTCACAGATTCTTGTGCTGCTCCTTTGATGCCAAGAAGCTGATTGAAGCTGGACCCACTAGCAGCCGGCGCTTTATCTGGTGCCTGTGATTTAACTACCATAAAGCACAACAAAACCATAATTAAAACCCAGTACAAATCACCCTTCAATATCTTCGCAGTTGAACTAAACTTCTTTACAATAACATAATTAACCAAAGATTGCTGACGAAACCTTCTTCGGCACTAGGCTCCTGTGCCCTCACAGTCAGTCTCCGCGCTGAAGAGATAATAAAAATTTCACACTGTCACTACATGTAATCGAACTAGTAATTTTGGAAGCTGAAAAACGAAGCTCGAATTGCATTAACAAGTGAACTCACCTGTGAAAGAAACAGAACAAGGAGACAACACAGGCCGAGTTCGAACTTGGCTGTTGGAGCTGTTGATGTTGGATAGTCTTGTCGACAGAACTGTGTTCAGTACGGACGACATTGAAGTTCAGATTGAGAGAAGTGAGGAAGATGATTAAGTATATCGTGCGAACCTACGAAACGATACAAATGTTTGTACTTCGGAGCCTGTCGGAGGAGAGCAGGAACTTACGGTGTGAGTCAATGTTATTTTAAATTGTTGTGTTGGGTTACGTGGTGGGTTGTTGTTGGTTCTCATATTAGGTGATGTAAGATTCCCTTTGGACCATGCTGTGTCAGCTCGCAGTAATTTAAAAAAATTAGTAATACCGGCATGGCAGTTAATTCATTTAATTTGAGATCCACGTCTCCAATAACTTAGCTTTTAATTTAATGTATTTTGAAAGCTTTAATTATATCAAAGAATGAACACCATTTTCCCAATCCCACCCAGGCTGGATCTTAAAATATTTTTCCTCCCACTGATTATACTTTTCCACCAAAATTCAAATTTGGTTAATGGAAAAAAAACTGTGACAGTATCAAAAAGGTAAATTAACATGTCATTCTTAAATAATTTAGTTTTCAATTTGCATCAACTTTTCTTCTTTCTCTTTCATTTTCACTCTTCCTTCTTAGATAATCTGTGTATTATTTTGGTTAATACTTCAAAATGTTTGGTTTAGTCCCAACATAACTATTAATTGCCATTAAATTACCACTACTCTCTTACCTTGACAAGTCATTTCATATTGTTAATCTCTTATATTTTCTTCTCTTCCACACTTGCTATCTTTAGTCTTTTTGTCACACGTAGCTTTGTCCAATTCACCTTTGCTCACAATTTTTTTCTTTTCTTTATTGTCTCTATTAGAACTATTAGCTTTACCCAACCCATCTCTTATTACCGTGTCAACCAAAGACCTTTACTACCCCAACCATTGTCGTTGATCTTTTGCCCATGGTTTCAGTCTTTTCATTGTTATGTTCGTTAAAGCCAACATTCTTGATGATGAGATTAGTTTTGATGGTTGCTTATCCTGACAAGTTTTGGTGATTGAAAAAAATGTAGGAGTTATGAGCTGTCGGACTAGTTGCAATGGTGGCAATAGTGTAAAAATAGTGACAATTGTGATATTTCAATCAAAAGATGATACTTAAGATCTTCAAATTTGAATTACAAAAATAAATTTGTTTATAAAAAAAAGTTAGACTGACATGTTTCAAATGATAATAATAAATATATATGCAAATTTTACTATATTTAATATTTTTTGATGATATAATTATTATTTTGTCTATAGTATTTATTTCTCCAAAGGAAGGTAAAAAAAGAAAAGAAAAACTGTTCCACGAGTTAAAAAATTGTTTTAAAACCAATCCTTGAACAGAAAAATACATAAATTTTGCTTTTTCAGTCAAGCAACCACCCAGCATTCCAAATTGGATTTTTTGAGCCATACAGTGGTCCACCCAATCAGGCCCAATCCTTTCCTTTCAAGCACAACGAGCCCACTACCACAAGTAGTTACGCCAGCACTAAATTTGTAACTTCGACAATTGTTTTGCAGCCAGCCGGTGTGATTTGAAAATGATGTTCTGGAATCACAGAATAACCTATATTAAGCTATTTTTGCAAGGGGCCAAAGGACAGGTTCCCACCCATCGTTGACGCGGGGACAAACTGCCACTCCAAAGTTTCAATAATTTATAATTTTATATTAAAATAATTAAAATATCTTTTTAAAAATTAAAAATTTATAATAAAATTATAAAATAATTTTTAAATATAAATATTTTTAAAAATTTAAAAAAAATATTATAAAATTTTAAAAATATATTATAAAATTAAAAAAAATAAGACAGTCACGGCCGTCGATGTCAGCGATGGTGGCCGCCATTAACAGAATCAAGTGACCGTTTCTAACCATCTGGTTTCATGGAAGGTCAGACCTCCTTATTCGATGGAGATAACTAGATCTGACCGTCTCTAGTTTTGTCAGAGACAACCGATCTAGCTGCCTCCGTCAGAAACAAAGGTCGAAAACGAGAAATGAGACCCAAACCGATACATTTTTTACCATTTTTGACCTTTATTTTCGGTGGAGGAGGATAGATCTGGTCATCTCCTCTAAAACTGGAGATAACCACATTTGACCATCTCCACCTGGCCTCCCTTAGAACCAGATGGTAGGAAACGGCCACTTGACTCCGTTAATAGCAGCCACTGCTGTCGACATTAGTGATTGTGGCTGCCTTTTTTTTTTAATTTAAAAATTTTTTAATATATTTTTTAAATTTTAAATATTTTATATTTATATAAATTTTATTTTATTATTTTATAAAATTTTAATCATAAAATAATAAAATTATCCTTAAAATATTACTGTTTACAAATTATATTTAATATTGAATTTGATTAAGTGTGAGGGACTGAATTTTTTAAAACTTGAGAGTGGGATTTTGTCTCCACCTCGAACTATAGGTGGGAATATTTGGCCAATAATTTATGTTATACTCTCCAGTCAACTCAAAGATGCCAATTTTAGCGAGATGTTTTATTGTGTCGGAATTTGTAGAACAAAGTAATTTATAAACAAATATAAGTGAAATTCTTACTTTACCAGGAGTCTGAAATTGAATATTACAGGTGACTCGCCTCCTATGCGGTGGATTCATTCTCGCACTACGTTTAAACCACACAATGACCGATGGATACGGCTTAATCCAATTCGTAAACGCCATGGAAGAGATGGCTCAAGGAAAACCAACACCGTCAATAACTCC